>CM074722.1:420884609-421063503 GCA_037306005.1 Rhinophrynus dorsalis
TGACAGTGAATGAGATGACTGGAAATACCTGTTTTATCTGAGGAATCATGAATACAAAAATAACATGCCTTATTTGAAGATGTTGTAAGAAAACTGTAGGAGAGGATTTTGCATCTTGTATGTGTCTGTGCTTCACAGGAAGAGGAAGAGCCCTTCAACCTAGATCTTTATCCTGAAGAGGTGTGTCGTCTGTTTTTCCATTCTACGAGTACTGTTATGTAATACCTATTTTTTTGTCGGTGTGTATGTGGTTTTTTGTGTATTGCCTTCTCTTTGCAGATGTGTATAACAGAGAAAACAGAACATCCCAATCCTGGCCAAGACCACAGTCTACTATTGTAAGAAATGCATCATTTCCCAACCTAGTTGTCTTTGGAATGGGGGTCAAGATAGAGCAGAGTCAGATTATGAGAAGGATGATGACAATGATTGAGATGACTGGAAATACCTGTTTTATCTGAGGAATCATGAATAGAAAAATAACATGCCTTATTTGAAGATGTTGTAAGAAAACTCTAGGAGAGGATTTTGCATCTTGTATGTGTCTGTGCTTCACATGGAGATGAAGAGCCCTTCAACCTAGATCTTTATCCTGAAGAGGTGTGTCGTCTGTTTTTCCTTTCTACGAGTACTGTTATGTAATGCCTATTTTTTTGTGGGTGTGTATGTGGTTTTTTGTGTATTGCCTTCTCTTTGCAGATGTGTATAACAGAGAAAACAGAACATCCAAATCCTGGCCAAGACCGCAGTCTACTATTGTAAGAAATGCATCATTTCCCAACCTAGTTGTCTTTGGAATGTGGGTCAAGATAGAGCAGAGTCAGATTATGAGGAGGATGATGTGGATGATGATAATGATTGAAATGGCTGGAAATACCTATTGTAGGAGAGATAGGAGCTTCTCTTTTCTTCGATTTCTACTTCACAGTTCTCCATATCTGCTCAGTAGCTGCATAGTGAAGATCTGGATCATATGTGGTTTGCTTTTCATCTGTGGTAAAGTATTCTTTGAGGGCAAATGTCAATATATCAATGCTTACCAAATCAACTCTTTTCAAAATCACTGTTTTATGTGAATATTTGGGCATTGGGTTTGTGGAAGGAATGTTTCTGTTTATCTCAACAGTACTTTTAAAGAGCCATATGTCTGCTTTATGAATCTACTGACGACTCCATCAAAGTAAGGATTACTTTATAGCTCTCAATTGTATTTTATCTGAGCTATTATTAATAAAACAAAAAACATGTCTTATCTGAAGAATTTATAAGTAAACATTAGAGGAGGATTTTGCATCGTGTCTGCTTCACAGGGAGACGAAGAATCCTTGAATCTAGATCTTTATACTGAAGAGGTGTCGTATTTTTTTTCTATTTAACGAATCCTGTTATGCCAATTTCTTGCAGGTGTGTATGGGGTTTGTGTTTTGCCTTCTCTTTGCAGATGTGTTCTACAGGGAAGAGAAAACCTCCATATCCTGGCCATGACCACAGCCCACTATTGTAAGCAATGCATCATTTCCCAATATAGTTGTCTTTGGAAAGTGGGTCAAAATAGAGCAGAGTCAGATTATGAGAAGGGTCATGTTGATGACAATGATTGAGATCGCTGGAAATACCTGTTTTATCTGAGGAATCATGAATACAAAACTAATATGCCTTATTTGAAGATGTTGTAAGAAAAATATAGGAGAGGATTTTGCATCTTGTATGTGTGTGTGCTTCACAGGGAGATGAACAGGCCTTCAACCTAGATCTTTATGCTGAAGAGGTGTGTCATCTTTTTATCCATTCTACGAGTACTGTTATGTAATGCCTATTTTTTTGTGGGTGTGTATGGGGCTTTTTGTGTATTACCTTCTCTTTGCAGATGTGTATAACAGAGAAAACAGAACATCCCAATCCTGGCCAAGACCACAGTCTACTATTGTAAGAAATGCATCATTTCCCAACCTAGTTGTCTTTGGAATGGAGGTCAAGATAGAGCAGAGTGAGATTATGAGAAGGAAGATGACAATGAATGAGATGACTGGAAATACCTGTTTTATCTGAGGAATCATGAATACAAAAATAACATGCCTTATTTGAAGATGTTGTAAGAAAACTGTAGGAGAGGATTTTGCATCTTGTATGTGTCTGTGCTTCACAGGAAGAGGAAGAGCCCTTCAACCTAGATCTTTATCCTGAAGAGGTGTGTCGTCTATTTTTCCATTCTACGAGTACTGTTATGTAATGCCTATTTTTTTGTCGGTGTGTATGTGGTTTTTTGTGTATTGCCTTCTCTTTGCAGATGTGTATAACAGAGAAAACAGAACATCCAAATCCTGGCCAAGACCACAGTCTACTATTGTAAGAAATGCATCATTTCCCAACCTAGTTGTCTTTGGAATGGGGGTCAAGATAGAGCAGAGTCAGATTATGAGGAGGATGATGTGATTGATGATAATGATTGATATGGCTGGAAATACCTATTGTAGGAGAGATAGGAGCTTCTCTTTTCTTCGATTTCTGCTTCACAGTTCTCCATATCTGCTCAGTAGCTGCATAGTGAAGATCTGGATCATATGTGGTTTGCTTTTCATCTGTGGTAAAGTATTCATTGAGGCCAAATGTCAATATACCAATGCTTGTCAAATCAAGTCTTTTCAAAATCACTGTTTTATGTGAATATTTGGGCATTGGGTTTGTGGAAGGAATGTTTCTGTTTATCTCAACAGTACTTTTAAAGAGCCATACGTCTGCTTTATGAATCTACTGACGACTCCATCAAAGTAAGGATTACTTTATAGCTCTCAATTGTATTTTATCTGAGCTATTATGAATAAAACAAAAAACATGTCTTATCTGAAGAATTTATAAGTAAACATTAGAGGAGGATTTTGCATCTTGTATGTGTCTGCTTCACAGGTAGACGAAGAATCCTTGAATCTAGATCTTTATACTGAAGAGGTGTCGTATTTTTTTTCTATTTAACGAATCCTGTAATGGCAATTTTTTGCGGGTGTGTATGGGGTTTGTGTTTTGCCTTCTCTTTGCAGATGTTTTCTACAGGGAAGAGAAAACCTCCATATCCTGGCCATGACCACAGCCCACTATTGTAAGCAATGCATCATTTCCCAATATAGTTGTCTTTGGAATGTGGGTCAAGATAGAGCAGAGTCAGATTATGAGAAGGGTCATGTTGATGACAGTGATTGAGATCGCTGGAAATACCTGAGAAATTATCTGAGGAATCATGAATACAAAACTAACATGCCTTATTTGAATATGTTGTAAGAAAAATATACGAGAGGATTTTGCATCTTGTATGTGTGTGTGCTTCACAGGGAGATGAACAGGCCTTCAACCTAGATCTTTATGCTGAAGAGCTGTGTCATCTTTTTATCCATTCTACGAGTACTGTTATGTAATGCCTATTTTTTGTGGGTGTGTATGGGGCTTTTTGTGTATTACCTTCTCTTTGCAGATGTGTATAACAGAGAAAACAGAACATCCCAATCCTGGCCAAGACCACACTCTACTATTGTAAGAAATGCATCATTTCCCAACCTAGTTGTCTTTGGAATGGGGGTCAAGATAGAGCAGAGTCAGATTATGAGAAGGATGATGACAATGATTGGGATGACTGGAAATACCTGTTTTATCTGAGGAATCATGAATACAAAAATAACATGCCTGATTTGAAGATTTTGTAAGAAAACTGTAGGAGAGGATTTTGCATCTTGTATGTGTCTGTGCTTCACAGGGAGAGGAAGAGCCCTTCAACCTAGATCTTTATCCTGAAGAGGTGTGTCGTCTGTTTTTCCATTCTACGAGTACTGTTATGTAATGCCTATTTTTTTGTGGGTGTGTATGTGGTTTTTTGTGTATTGCCTTCTCTTTGCAGGTGTGTATAACAGAGAAAACAGAACATCCAAATCCTGGCCAAGACCACAGTCTACTATTGTAAGAAATGCATCATTTCCCAACCTAGTTGTCTTTGGAATGGGGGTCAAGATAGAGCAGAGTCAGATTATGAGGAGGATGATGTGGATGATGATAATGATTGAAATGGCTGGAAATACCTATTGTAGGAGAGATAGGAGCTTCTCTTTTCTTCGATTTCGGCTTCACAGTTCTCCACATGTGCTCAGTAGCTGCATAGTGAAGATCTGGATCATATGTGGTTTGCTTTTCATCTGTGGTAAAGTATTCATTGAGGGCAAATGTCAATATATCAATGCTTGTCAAATCAAGTCTTTTCAAAATCACTGTTTTATGTGTATATTTGGGCATTGGGTTTGTGGAAGGAATGTTTCTGTTTATCTCAACAGTACTTTTTGAAGAGCCATACGTCTGCTTTATGAATCTACTGACGACTCCATCAAAGTAAGGATTACTTTATAGCTCTCAATTGTATTTTATCTGAGCTATTATGAATAAAACAAAAAACATGTCTTATCTGAAGAATTTATAAGTAAACATTAGAGGAGGATTTTGCATTTTGTATGTGTCTGCTTCACAGGTAGACGAAGAATCCTTGAATCTAGATCTTTATACTGAAGCGGTGTCGTATTTTTTTTCTATTTAACGAATCCTGTAATGCCAATTTTTTGCGGGTGTGTATGGGGTTTGTGTTTTGCCTTCTCTTTGCAGATGTGTTCTACAGGGAAGAGAAAACCTCCATATGCTGGCCATGACCACAGCCCACTATTGTAAGCAATGCATCATTTCCCAATATAGTTGTCTTTGGAAAGTGGGTCAAGATAGAGCAGAGTCAGATTATGAGAAGGGTCATGTTGATGACAATGATTGAGATCGCTGGAAATACCTGTTTTATCTGAGGAATCATGAATACAAAACTAATATGCCTTATTTGAAGATGTTGTAAGAAAAATATAGGAGAGGATTTTGCATCTTGTATGTGTGTGTGCTTCACAGGGAGATGAACAGGCCTTCAACCTAGATCTTTATGCTGAAGAGGTGTGTCATCTTTTTATCCATTCTACGAGTACTGTTATGTAATGCCTATTTTTTTGTGGCTGTGTATGGGGCTTTTTGTGTATTACCTTCTCTTTGCAGATGTGTATAACAGAGAAAACAGAACATCCCAATCCTGGCCAAGACCACAGTCTACTATTGTAAGAAATGCATCATTTCCCAACCTAGTTGTCTTTGGAATGGAGGTCAAGATAGAGCAGAGTGAGATTATAAGAAGGAAGATGACAATGAATGAGATGACTGGAAATACCTGTTTTATCTGAGGAATCATGAATACAAAAATAACATGCCTTATTTGAAGATGTTGTAAGAAAACTGTAGGAGAGGATTTTGCATCTTGTATGTGTCTGTGCTTCACAGGAAGAGGAAGAGCCCTTCAACCTAGATCTTTATCCTGAAGAGGTGTGTCGTCTGTTTTTCCATTCTACGAGTACTGTTATGTAATGCCTATTTTTTTGTCGGTGTGTATGTGGTTTTTTGTGTATTGCCTTCTCTTTGCAGATGTGTATAACAGAGAAAACAGAACATCCAAATCCTGGCCAAGACCACAGTCTACTATTGTAAGAAATGCATCATTTCATTTCCCAACCTAGTTGTCTTTGGAATGGGGGTCAAGATAGAGCAGAGTCAGATTATGAGGAGGATGATGTGGATGATGATAATGATTGAAATGGCTGGAAATACCTATTGTAGGAGAGATAGGAGCTTCTCTTTTCTTCGATTTCTGCTTCACAGTTCTCCATATCTGCTCAATAGCTGCATAGTGAAGATCTGGATCATATGTGGTTTGCTTTTCATCTGTGGTAAAGTATTCATTGAGGGCAAATGTCAATATATCAATGCTTGTCAAATCAAGTCTTTTCAAAATCACTGTTTTATGTGAATATTTGGGCACTGGGTTTGTGGAAGGAATGTTTCTGTTTATCTCAACAGTACTTTTAAAGAGCCATACGTCTGCTTTATGAATCTACTGACGACTCCATCAAAGTAAGGATTACTTTATAGCTCTCAATTGTATTTTATCTGAGCTATTATGAATAAAAGAAAAAACATGTCTTATCTGAAGAATTTATAAGTAAACATTAGAGGAGGATTTTGCATCGTGTCTGCTTCACAGGGAAATGAAGAATCCTTGAATCTAGATCTTTATACTGAAGAGGTGTCGTATTTTTTTTCTATTTAACGAATCCTGTTATGCCAATTTTTTGCGGGTGTGTATGGGGTTTGTGTTTTGCCTTCTCTTTGCAGATGTGTTCTACAGGGAAGAGAAAACCTCCATATGCTGGCCATGACCACAGCCCACTATTGTAAGCAATGCATCATTTCCCAATATAGTTGTCTTTGGAATGTGGGTCAAGATAGAGCAGAGTCAGATTATGAGAAAGGTCATGTTGATGACAATGTTTGAGATCGCTGGAAATACCTGAGAAATTATCTGAGGAATCATGAATACAAAACTAACATGCCTTATTTGAAGATGTTGTAAGAAAAATATACGAGAGGATTTTGCATCTTGTATGTGTGTGTGCTTCACAGGGAGATGAAGAGGCCTTCAAACTAGATCTTTATCCTGAAGAGGTTTGTCATCTTTTTATCCATTCTACGAGTACTGTTATGTAATGCCTATTTTTTTGTGGGTGTGTATGGGGCTTTTTGTGTATTACCTTCTCTTTGCAGATGTGTATAACAGAGAAAACAGAACATCCCAATCCTGGCCAAGACCACAGTCTACTATTGTAAGAAATGCATCATTTCCCAACCTAGTTGTCTTTGGAATGGAGGTCAAGATAGAGCAGAGTCAGATTATGAAAAGGATGATGACAATGATTGAGATGACTGGAAATACCTGTTTTATCTGAGGAATCATGAATACAAAAATAACATGCCTGATTTGAAGATTTTGTAAGAAAACTGTAGGAGAGGATTTTGCATCTTGTATGTGTCTGTGCTTCACAGGGAGAGGAAGACCCCTTCAACCTAGATCTTTATTCTGAAGAGGTGTGTCGTCTGTTTTTCCATTCTACGAGTACTGTTATGTAATGCCTATTTTTTTGTTGGTGTGTATGTGGTTTTTTGTGTATTGTCTTCTCTTTGCAGATGTGTATAACAGAGAAAACAGAACATCCAAATCCTGGCCAAGACCACAGTCTACTATTGTAAGAAATGCATCATTTCCCAACCTAGTTGTCTATGGAATGGGGGTCAAGATAGAGCAGAGTTAGATTATGAGGAGGATGATGTGGATGATGATAATGATTGAAATGGCTGGAAATACCTATTGTAGGAGAGATAGGAGCTTCTCTTTTCTTCCATTTCTGCTTCACAGTTCTCCATATCTGCTCAGTAGCTGCATAGTGAAGATCTGGATCATATGTGGTTTGCTTTTCATCTGTGATAAAGTATTCATTGAGGGCAAATGTCAATATATCAATGCTTGTCAAATCAAGTCTTTTCAAAATCACTGTTTTATGTGAATATTTGGGCATTGGGTTTGTGGAAGGAATGTTTCTGTTTATCTCAACAGTACTTTTAAAGAGCCATACGTCTGCTTTATGAATCTACTGACGACTCCATCAAAGTAAGGATTACTTTATAGCTCTCAATTGTATTTTATCTGAGCTATTATGAATAAAACAAAAAATATGTCTTATCTGAAGAATTTATAAGTAAACATTAGAGGAGGATTTTGCATCTTGTATGTGTCTGCTTCACAGGTAGACGAAGAATCCTTGAATCTAGATCTTTATACTGAAGAGGTGTCGTATTTTTTTTCTATTTAACGAATCCTGTAATCCCAATTTTTTGCGGGTGTGTATGGGGTTTGTGTTTTGCCTTCTCTTTGCAGATGTGTTCTACAGGGAAGAGAAAACCTCCATATCCTGGCCATGACCACAGCCCACTATTGTAAGCAATGCATCATTTCCCAATATAGTTGTCTTTGGAATGTGGGTCAAGATAGAGCAGAGTCAGATTATGAGAAGGGTCATGTTGATGACAATGATTGAGATCGCTGGAAATACCTGAGAAATTATCTGAGGAATCATGAATACAAAACTAACATGCCTTATTTGAAGATGTTGTAAAAAAACTATAGGAGAGGATTTTGCATCTTGTATGTGTGTGCTTCACAGGGAGATGAAGAGGCCTTCAACCTAGATCTTTATGCTGAAGAGGTGTGTCATCTTTTTATCCATTCTACGAGTACTGTTATGTAATGCCTATTTTTTGTGGGTGTGTATGGGGCTTTTTGTGTATTACCTTCTCTTTGCAGATGTGTATAACAGAGAAAACAGAACATCCCAATCCTGGCCAAGACCACAGTCTACTATTGTAAGAAATGCATCATTTCCCAACCTAGTTGTCTTTGGAATGGGAGTCAAGATAGAGCAGAGTCAGATTATGAGAAGGATGATGACAATGATTGAGATGACTGGAAATACCTGTTTTATCTGAGGAATCATGAATACAAAAATAACATGCCTGATTTGAAGATTTTGTAAGAAAACTGTAGGAGAGGATTTTGCATCTTGTATGTGTCTGTGCTTCACAGGGAGAGGAAGAGCCCTTCAACCTAGATCTTTATCCTGAAGAGGTGTGTCGTCTGTTTTTCCATTCTACGAGTACTGTTATGTAATGCCTATTTTTTTGTGGGTGTGTATGTGGATTTTTGTGTATTGCCTTCTCTTTGCAGATGTGTATAACAGAGAAAACAGAACATCCAAATCCTGGCCAAGACCACAGTCTACTATTGTAAGAAATGCATCATTTCCCAACCTAGTTGTCTTTGGAATGGGGGTCAAGATAGAGCAGAGTCAGATTATGAGGAGGATGACTTTGATGATGATAATGATTGAAATGGCTGGAAATACCTATTGTAGGAGAGATAGGAGCTTCTCTTTTCTTCGATTTCTGCTTCACAGTTCTCCATATCTGCTCAGTAGCTGCATAGTGAAGATCTGGATCATATGTGGTTTGCTTTTCATCTGTGGTAAAGTATTCATTGAGGGCAAATGTCAATATATCAATGCTTGTCAAATCAAGTCTTTTCAAAATCACTGTTTTATGTGAATATTTGGGCATTGGGTTTGTGGAAGGAATGTTTCTGTTTATCTCAACAGTACTTTTAAAGAGCCATACGTCTGCTTTATGAATCTACTGACGACTCCATCAAAGTAAGGATTACTTTATAGCTCTCAATTGTATTTTATCTGAGCTATTATGAATAAAACAAAAAACATGTCTTATCTGAAGAATTTATAAGTAAACATTAGAGGAGGATTTTGCATCGTGTCTGCTTCACAGGGAGACGAAGAATCCTTGAATCTAGATCTTTATACTGAAGAGGTGTCGTATTTTTTTTCTATTTAACGAATCCTGTTATGCCAATTTTTTGCGGGTGTGTATGGGGTTTGTGTTTTGCCTTCTCTTTGCAGATGTGTTCTACAGGGAAGAGAAAACCTCCATATCCTGGCAATGACCACAGCCCACTATTGTAAGCAATGCATCATTTCCCAATATAGTTGTCTTTGCAATGTGGGTCAAGATAGAGCAGAGTCAGATTATGAGAAGGGTCATGTTGATGACAATGATTGAGATCGCTGGAAATACCTGAGAAATTATCTGTGGAATCATGAATACAAAACTAACATGCCTTATTTGAAGATGTTGTAAGAAAAATATAGGAGAGGATTTTGCATCTTGTATGTGTGTGTGCTTCACAGGGAGATGAAGAGGCCTTCAAACTAGATCTTAATCCTGAAGAGGTGTGTCATCTTTTTATCCATTCTACGAGTACTGTTATGTAATGCCTATTTTTTTGTGGGTGTGTATGGGGCTTTTTGTGTATTACCTTGTCTTTGCAGATGTGTATAACAGAGAAAACAGAACATCCCAATCCTGGCCAAGACCACAGTCTACTATTGTAAGAAATGCATCATTTCCCAACCTAGTTGTCTTTGGAATGGGAGTCAAGATAGAGCAGAGTCAGATTATGAGAAGGATGATGACAATGATTGAGATGACTGGAAATACCTGTTTTATCTGAGGAATCATGAATACAAAAATAACATGCCTGATTTGAAGATTTTGTAAGAAAACTGTTGGAGAGGATTTTGCATCTTGTATGTGTCTGTGCTTCACAGGGAGATGAAGAGTCCTTCAACCTAGATCTTTATCCTGAAGAGGTGTGTCGTCTGTTTTTCCATTCTACGAGTACCGTTATGTAATGCGTATTTTTTTGTGGGTGTGTATGTGGTTTTTTGTGTATTGCCTTCTCTTTGCAGATGTGTATAACAGAGAAAACAGAACATCCAAATCCTGGCCAAGACCACAGTCTACTATTGTAAGAAATGCATCATTTCCCAACCTAGTTGTCTTTGGAATGGGGGTCAAGATAGAGCAGAGTCAGATTATGAGGAGGATGATGTGGATGATGATAATGATTGAAATGGCTGGAAATACCTATTGTAGGAGAGATAGGAGCTTCTCTTTTCTTCGATTTCTGCTTCACAGTTCTCCATATCTGCTCAGTAGCTGCATAGTGAAGATCTGGATCATATGTGGTTTGCTTTTCATCTGTGGTAAAGTATTCATTGAGGGCAAATGTCAATTTATCAATGCTTGTCAAATCAAGTCTTTTCAAAATCACTGTTTTATGTGAATATTTGGGCATTGGGTTTGTGGAAGGAATGTTTCTGTTTATCTCAACAGTACTTTTAAAGAGCCATACGTCTGCTTTATGAATCTACTGACGACTCCATCAAAGTAAGGATTACTTTATAGCTCTCAATTGTATTTTATCTGAGCTATTATGAATAAAACAAAAAACATGTCTTATCTGAAGAATTTATAAGTAAACATTAGAGGAGGATTTTGCATCTTGTATGTGTCTGCTTCACAGGTAGACGAAGAATCCTTGAATCTAGATCTTTATACTGAAGAGGCGTCGTATTTTTTTTCTATTTAACGAATCCTGTAATGCCAATTTTTTGCGGGTGTGTATGGGGTTTGTGTTTTGCCTTCTCTTTGCAGATGTGTTCTACAGGGAAGAGAAAACCTCCATATCCTGGCCATGACCACAGCCCACTATTGTAAGCAATGCATCATTTCCCAATATAGTTGTCTTTGGAATGTGGGTCAAGATAGAGCAGAGTCAGATTATGAGAAGGGTCATGTTGATGACAATGATTGAGATCGCTGGAAATACCTGTTTTATCTGAGGAATCATGAATACAAAACTAATATGCCTTATTTGAAGATGTTGTAAGAAAAATATAGGAGACGATTTTGCATCTTGTATGTGTGTGTGCTTCACAGGGAGATGAAGAGGCCTTCATCCTAGATCTTTATGCTGAAGAGGTGTGTCATCTTTTTATCCATTCTACGAGTACTGTTATGTAATGCTTAGTTTTTTTGTGGGTGTGTATGGGGCTTTTTGTATATTACCTTCTCTTTGCAGATGTGTATAACAGAGAAAACAGAACATCCCAATCCTGGCCAAGACCACAGTCTACTATTGTAAGAAATGCATCAGATTCATTTCCCAACCTAGTTGTCTTTGGAATGGGGGTCAAGATAGAGCAGCGTCAGATTATGAGAAGGATGATGACAATGATTGAGATGACTGGAAATACCTGTTTTATCTGAGGAATCATGAATAGAAAAATAACATGCCTTATTTGAAGATGTTGTAAGAAAACTGTAGGAGAGGATTTTGCATCTTGTATGTGTCTGTGCTTCACAGGGAGATGAAGAGGCCTTCAACCTAGATCTTTATGCTGAAGAGGTGTGTCATCTTTTTATCCATTCTACGAGTACTGTTATGTAATGCCTTAGTTTTTTTGTGGGTGTGTATGGGGCTTTTTGTGTATTACCTTCTCTTTGCAGATGTGTATAACAGAGAAAACAGAACATCCCAATCCTGGCCAAGACCACAGTCTACTATTGTAAGAAATGCATCATTTCCCAACCTAGTTGTCTTTGGAATGGGGGTCAAGATAGAGCAGAGTCAGATTATGAGGAGGATCACTTTGATGATGATAATGATTGAAATGGCTGGAAATACCTATTGTAGGAGAGATAGGAGCTTCTCTTTTCTTCGATTTCTACTTCACAGTTCTCCATATCATTCTCAGTAGCTGCATAGTGAAGATCTGGATCATATGTGGTTTACTTTTCATCTGTGGTAAAGTATTCATTAAGGGCAAATGTCAATATATCAATGCTTGCCAAATCAAGTCTTTTCAAAATCACTGTTTTAGGAATATTTGGGCATTGGGTTTGTGGAAGGAATGTTTCTGTTTATCTCAACAGTACTTTTAAAGAGCCATACGTCTGCTATATGAATCCACTGACGAGTCCATCAAAGTAAGGATTACTTTATAGCTCCCAATTGTATGTTATCTGAGCTATTATGAATAAAACAAAAAACATGACTTTTCTGAAGAATTTATAAGTAAACATTAGAGCAGGATTTTGCATCTTGTATGTGTCTGCTTCACAGGGAGAAGAATCCTTGAATCTAGATCTTTATACTGAAGAGGTGTCGTATTTTTGTTCTATTTAACGAATCCTGTTATGTAATGCCGATTTTTTTTGCGGATGTGTATGGGGTTTGTGTTTTGCCTTCTCTTTGCAGATGTGTTGTACAGGGAAGAGAAAACCTCCATATCCTGGCCATGACCACAGCCCAGTATTGTAAGCAATGCATCATTTCCCAATATAGTTGTCTTTGGAATGTGGGTCAAGATAGAGCAGAGTCAGATTATGAGAAGGGCCATGTTGATGACAATGATTGAGATCGCTGGAAATACCTCTTTTATCTGAGGAATCATGAATACAAAAATAACATGCCTTATTTGAAGATCTTGTAAGAAAGCTATAGGAGAGGACTTTGCATCTTGTATGTGTTTGTGCTTCACAGGGACATGAAGATGCCTTCAACCTAGATCTTTATTCTGAAGAGGTGTTTCGTCTTTTTTGTCTATTAGACGAGTACTGTTATGTAATGCCTACTTTTTTGTGGGTGTGTATGGGTTTTTTTGTGTATTGCCTTCTCTATGCAGATGTGTATATCAGAGAAAACAGAACATCCAAATCCTGGCCAGGACCACAGTCTACTATTGTAAGAAATGCATTATTTCCCAACACAGTTGTCCTTGGAATGGGGGTCAAGATAGAGCAGAGTCAGATTATGAGAAGGATGATGTGGATGATGACAATGATTGAAATGGCTGGAAATACCTATTGTAGGAATGATAGGAGCTTCTCTTTTCTTCGATTTCTTCTTCACAGTTCTCCATATCATACTTAGTAGCTGTATAGTCAAGATCTGGATCATATGTGGTTTGCTTTTCATCTGTGGTAATGTATTCATTGATGGCAAATGTCAATATATCAATGCTTGCCAAATCAAGTCTTTTCAAAATCACTGTTTTATGAATATTAGGGCATTGGGTTTGTGGAAGGAATGTTTCTGTTTATCTCAACAGTACTTTTTAAGAGCCATACATCTGCTTTATGAATCTACTGATGAGTCCCTCAAAGTAAGGATTACTTTATATCTCTCAGTTGTTTTTTATCTGAGCTATTATGAATAAAACAAAAAACATGGCTTAATCTGAAGAATTTAAAAGTAAATATTAGAGGAGGATTTTGCATCTTGTATTTGTCTGCTTCACAGGGAGACGAAGAATCCTTGAATGTAGATCTTTATACTGAAGAGGTGTCGTATTTTTTTCCTTTTAACGAATCCTGTAATGCCAGTTTTTTGCGTATGTGTTTGGGGTTTGTGTTTTGCCTTCTGTTTGCAGATGTGTTCTACAGGAAAGAGAGAACATCCATATCCTTGCCATGACCACAGCCCACTATTGTAAGCAATGCATCATTTCCCAATACAGTTGTCTTTGGAATGTGGGTCAAGATAGAGCAGAGTCAGATTATGAGAAGGATGATGTTGATGATGACAATGATTGAGATGGCTGGAAATACCTGTTTTATCTGAGGAATCTTGAATACAAAAATAACATGCCTTATTTGAAGATGTTGTAAGAAAGCTATAGGAGACGATTTTGCATCTTGTATGTGTCTGTGCTTCACATGGAGATGAAGATGCCTTCAACCTAGATCTTTATGCTGAAGAGGTGTGTCGTCTTTTTGTCTATTAGACGGGTACTGTTATGTAATGCCTATTTTTTTGTGGCTGTGTATGGGATTTTTTGTGTATTGCCTTCTCTTTGCAGATGTGTTTAACAGAGAAAACAGAAAATCCCAATCCTGGGCAAGACCACAGTCTACTATTGTAAGAAATGCATCATTTCCCAACATAGTTGTCTTTGGAATGGGGATCAATATAGAGCAGAGTCAGATTATGAAGAGGATAATGTTGATCATGATAATGATTGAGATGGCTGGAAATACCCGTTTTATCTGAGGAATCATGAATTAAAAAAAACAAACATTCCTTATTTGATGGTTGGAAATACCTGTTGTAGGAAAGATAGGACCTTCTGTTCTCTTGGATTTCTACTTCACAGTGCTCCATATCATGGTCAGTACCTGCAGAGTGACAATATGGATCACATGCCATTTGATTTTCTTCTGTGGTAAAGTATTCATATAGGGCAAATGTAAATATCAATGCTTGTCAAATCAAGTTTTTTCTAAAACACTATTATATTGATATTTGGGCAGTGTGTTTGTTTGTGGAGGGAATGTTTTTGTTTATCTCTGCAGTATTTTTCAAGAGCCATACTTCAGCTATATGCATCTACCGAAGAGTCCAACAAAGTAAGGGTTACTTTATAGTAACATAGTAAATTAGGTTGAATAAAGACACAAGTCCATCAAGTTCAACTTTCTCCTCATATCCAGTAATTGTATAGCTTTCCTGCTACCAAATAAGTTAGTCTTTATTTGACCTTCCTGATCTGTCTACTAATAAACAGTATAACTCTGTATGTTCCCTTTGGAAATAAATGTATCCAATCTTCTCTTGAATGTATCCGTTGTATCTGCCATAACCACCTACTTGGGCAAAGAATTCCACAATTTAACAGACCTCACTGTAAAAAAAAAACCCTTCCTCTGCTTAAGTCTAAACCTCCTTTTCTCTATTCTCAAGGGGTGTCCCCTGGTCATCTGATCAGGCCTTGGAATAAATAGCTCACTGCAGACATTCTTGTATTAACCTCTTATATATTTGTACAATGTGATAAGGTCTCCTCTTAGTCATCTTTTCTCTAGAGTGAATAAACCAAGTTTGTCTAGTCATTCCTCATACGTCAAGTCCTCCATTCCCTTAATTAATTTTGTTGCTCTTCGCTGTTACCGTCTCTAGTTCAAGTATATCCTTTTTCAGAACTGGTGCCCAAAACTGCACAGCATACTCCAGGTGAGCTCTAATGTATGTATACCATCAGGACCCGGTGCTTTGTCAGTCTTCATTTTATTCAGTCTACCCATGACATCTTCATGAGTTAACCTAATATCTGATAATTGTACTGTTTTATTAGTTACTTGTTGAGGCTCTTCTACCATTCCTTGCTCCCTTGTATATACTGATGAAGAAAGTGTTTAGAACATCGGCCTTTTCCTTATCCTCACTAATCAACTCACCCATCTCATTTTTGAATGGTCCAATGCTCTCCCTCAAGTTTTTTGCTATTTATATATTTGAAAAACTTTGTTGGATTAGTCTTACTTTCCCTTGCAATTCGAGTTTCATTTTCTATTTTTGCTACCCTAATTGCCTTTTTGCAATTTTTGTTGCACTCCCTATATTTTAAGAAAGGATGTTCAGTTCCTGCAGACTTAAATAGTTAGAATGCTTTTTTTTCTAATCTAAATTTGAATTCTGACCATTTATCCTTAGTATTTTTGTCTTTAAATAATGTATTCCAGTCTACGTGTTGCTTTGAAGCCCTTAATAATTTGAAGTTAGCTTTTTTAAAATTAAGAGCTTTGGTTGAACCTATACAGTTTTATTTTGCCAAACTGATCTCATATGTAACCATTTTGTGATCACTTTTTCCAAAATGTTCACTTACCTTAATATTGGATACCATTTCTGTGTTATTCGTTATCACTAGGTCCAATACATAGTTATTTCTTGTCAGCACTTCTACCATTTGTGACATGTAACTTTCACGAACTATTCTCACAAACTTGCTACCCTTAGCACTCTGACAGGTCTCATTTTTCCAGTTGATATCTGGATAATTAAAATCTCCCATAATTATAGCATGCCCAAGCTGGGCAGCTTTCCTCATTTGCAATAGCAGTTGGGCCTCTACATTGTCATCAGTATTTGGTGGTTTGTAGCATATACCCACCAACACCTTTTTTTTTTTTTTTTTTTTTTTACCTTTTACACCACATTTAGTCTCAATTTCTACCCATGAGGACTTTAACTCTGGTTTCAAATATAAGCACACACCTCCCCCTTTTCTATTAATCCTGTCTATCCTAAACAGGAAATAGCCCTCTGTATTTACAGCCCAGTCATGTGCATCATTCCACCACGTTTCTGTTTTACCAATTATGTCCAATTGGTCATTAACCACCAGCAATTCTAGTTCTCCTATTTTGTCTACCATACTTCTTGCATTTGCTAGCATAAAATTAATTTTGAAGTCTTTACATACATCACTCCCTACATGCCTTTTATCTACATCTTGCTTTTGATAGTATTTCATCTGAGCAATCATGAATAAAAAAATAACATGGCTTATTTGGAGAAGTTATAAGAAAACATCAGGAGAGCATTTTGCATCTTGCATGTGTCTGATTGTGCTTCTCAGGGAGAGTAAGAAATCTAGAACCTAGATCTTTATGCTGAAGAGGTGTCGTATTTTTTTTTCTGTTCAACGAGTACTTTTAAGTAATGCTTATTTTTTGGGGGTGTATATGGGGTTTGTGTATTGCCTTCTCTTTGCAGGGAACATAAAACATTCCAATCTTCACCACAGTACCCTATTGAAAGAAATGCATACTTTCCCACCATAGCTGTCTGTGGAATATGTTTCAAGATAAAGCAGAGTCAGATTATGCGTATGGGATGAACTTTATGTTGATGAAACTGACTGATATAGTTGGAAATAGCTATTTTAGGAAATACAGGAGCATCTGTTCTCTTGGATATCTACTTCACGGTTCTCCATACCATACTCCATACCTGCATAGTGAAGATCTGGATCACATGCCGTTTGCTTTATTTGTATGGTAAAGTGTTCAGATAAAAAGATTTGAATTGACAAACATTGATATTTTGACATTTGTCCTAAGTAACTGATTGTATTATGTGTATATTTGGGGCAATGCTTTTGTACATTATATAAACAGTCTTTGTCAAGTACCATACATCACCTCTATGAATTTACTCCAGAGTCCTCCTAAGTAAGTATAACTTTATAGCTCTCAACAAATGCATAGTGAAGTTGGATTATCTGCTGTTTGTTTTTGATGTATGGTAAAGTATTCAGAGAGGGCAAGTGTTGAAATATCAGTGATTGTCAAATCAAGTCTTTTCTAAGTAACTGTATTATGTGGATATTTTGGGCAATGCTTTTGTGGAGGGAATGGTTCTGATTATAGTGAAGAGTTGGATCACTTACTGTTTATTTTTCATACATCGTAAAGATAGGGCAAGTATTGAAATATGAATGATTGTGGTATTGAGTCTTTTCTAAGTAATTGTTTGGCTATAATGGGAGGGAATGTGTAGGTAATACCGCTTGCTATAGGTAATTTATTTAAAAGTTATTGCATCCGAAACGTTAACTTTTTTCTTTTTTTTGTATGCAAAATCTCAATTGCCTTTTATCTTTACAGTGTCACTTTTGCTACACCATTCTGTGGATACTTCTAAACCTCCTTTAGGATGGTGTAGTAACAGCAACTGCTGTTTTACCAGGACACTATATATAACATACAGTGTATATATTTTATATATTGAGTTTTACTTTCATTTACTGCTAGGAAAAAGCTCATCCTTAAAAACTGTTTTGAAATGTACTGACTCATGAAATCATTTGTCCGCTTGTTTTTAATCCATGAGCCTGATAACTATGGCTTATTACCTGCTTTTCATAAGGTCTTGAGTGGGTTTTCTTTTCCTGAGAGAATCTGTCATTCTCTCAGGTTTTGCTTTTTGCCTGAGGAAAGAAAAAAGCAAAAAAGACTGGTGTCTGGCACTTCTGATTATCAGGACAGGGTTCAAATCCCTGCAGTTTTTGGAAATATCTAATCCTCTTGGTATAAACCACTCAGGCCTGTGGATGCAGGAATGGCCAAATGTGAAACCAGGGTGGAGTAACTACAGAGGTTGCCATTTGTCAGCCATCATTCATGGCAAGCTTAAACAGATGTCTTACCTCCACCCTTCACAGCTGATAGGACAGAAATAAAGACTGAAGATACCCATAAATAGGTGATCTACTGCCACTTTCAGTGTAGGTACTCTAGCTTTCAACCACTTTAAAAAAAACAACCAAAGAGAGTAATTCTTTTATTTGCATTATTATGTCCAGGAAGTCAATAGGATGGTATAGTTTTCTAGATGTCAGTTGCAGCATTGATACAAATGGGACACAAAGGAAGAAACAAAAACAGAGACAAGTGATGGAAGCAAAAAACAAATCACAGTTGAGAGTCTCTTACTCCCTATGTAGAACACATGAACCATGGGGTAAAGATTCCTCCTCCAGGAGGGCATTTAAACAAAAACGTTCTCTTAGGCAGAGACTCCCAGCCCTGCCTGGAGATGCTCTGTTTTAAAAACGATCCGACAGTAGGATGTAAGGGCAAAGTTTCTCTCCTAGTCTTCATTTTTTAATTTATGCTGTAATACTTTATTAACCTCTAGAGTGCCAGATGGGTACAATGTACGAGTGGACACAGCTGTACCTGCTGTGCCATGCTCGTACATTGTACAGCTAAAATGCGGTCACTGCATAAGCCGGTATAACCGGCTTGCAGTGGCCGCATTTCAGCTGAAATGCAGCCTGGCACTCTTGGCTCCTCTTTCCCCTCTTGCCTCTTTCTATCCCCTCTGGCCGCCTTCTTCATCCTCTTGCCCCCTTGCTTTTCTCCCCCCTCCTGCCTCTTTTTCACTCTTCTTGCCCCCCATGATTCTTTCTCCCACCTCTGCCCCCCACCTCTTGATCCTCCTCTTGCCTCTTCTTGTCCAGATTGCAAGGCTGTGTGCTCCATAATGCCTGCCAGATCTTTCTGTCTCTGTGCCCCCACTGACTGCATTGATGACAGCCAGGACTGAATGACAAGCATTGATGCCGTAAGGTGACCGGGGCTTTCTTCCTCACTCTGGGCACCAGTTTTAAACTTGCACTTGCAGGTGAAGAAAAAAACTGCCGAATGTCAGTCTTATCAATGCGTGCAGTGTGGGGGACAGAAACAGAAAGATCTGACAGGCATTACTTAGCGCACAGCCTTGCAATTTAACCATGGCTGTGTGCTACCAGAAAGGCCTCTGAGTGCCAGTGCTGGCATGCATGCCATATGTTTGCCATCACTGGCCTAGGGCAACTGTCTTAACTGTAAAAATAGAGAATAAAATTGTCCATTTGTGAAGAAGTAAATAATAGAAATAAATAATTGAAAGTATTGATTGTGAACCTGAGAGGCCACCTTCCAGCTCATTAAGGGGCACTTGTACTAGGGCCCTAAATGTACTATAACTGCTCTGTGGAAGTCACTGAATTAGTACCACAGTTTAACCCTTGAAGTCCCACCCTCCTCCTGTACAATGTGTAACATGACTTGTGTGCACACATCGCTGGAAATTCCTTGTAGGTATATAAGGGGTGGCCAACCTTAAGCCCTCCAGTTGTGGAGGACTATAACCTCCTTTATTCCAAGCCATCTTTTGGCTGGATGGAGGAGGGGGTTTACGGGAATGACAGTGATCCACAGCTGGAGGCCCTCAGGTTGCCATTCCCGATATACCACCATAACACTGTGTCAAGAAAAACCCTGGGGTACTGGTTGCCTACGAAACTCCAGCTCAGGCTCTTGGCCCTAAAATACGCCCCTTGTAACATGAAAAATTAAAGAAGCAGACAGAAACGGAGCCTGTAGCTCTGTTAAAGACGGCTCATGGGTAAAAGCCAAACAAGTAACACAAAACTAATCCTTAAATAGAAATATTAGGTGGCGCAGAGGTGCAGATTGAGAACAAACCTGTCATCCAGCTGCCGTAAATAGAAATCCCTCTCACATTTTTGCGCATGTTATATTTTGTTTTTATGTAATTGAAATAGAGTCTAATGACTCATATTAGCTGCTAATAGTTTAGATTAGTTTGATTGTCCCCATTGCTCATACGGTTGTGCTGTCTATAGACGGGGGAGATTTTCATTAACCTCTCCCTTTCTGGTGGCCTGACACAATGGAGGATCAGTGAGGACTATCGAGATATGTATTTTAGACGTGTTTATATTTTGATTTGTGTTGTCTGATAAGAGTCTAGACCAACTTGATCATTCCCACTTCCCGTCCGGTTGTGCCGATGATAGTTGGGAGAGATTTTTATTAACCTCTCTCCCTCCGATGGTCTGACACAACGGAGGATCAGTGTGGTATTTTGAGATATACGTTCTGGATATATTTACATTTTATATGTGGTGATTGTCCAGTTACTCCTATATCATAGCTTGGGAATACACTAACATCTTTAATCCTGATTGGTGGATATAACGTGTATGGTTCTGTTTCTTCCCATCATTTGTGATCAATATTACATGTATATGCATTTTCTCTTCTTTGTGTCTTAATGCGTTGTTAATTTAAACAATTGACCGTATTGATGGTACTAATTTTACATGTCAAAGAGAGTTATATGTAAACGTGGCCATGTGAGGTACGGGTGATTTTTTTGTAATAAATAATTTTTAATGATTATATTTGGCTTGTGATACAGGAGAATTCTTGTTCGGTATAACTGACTGTGTTTTTTCACTACAATGCTCAGACCTGTCGATTCCAAAGCTCTGAATTTTATTGCAATTATTATAGAACTAATCCTGTCTGTTACTCCCCAGTGCTTCATGAGACCTGCTCATCTAATGCTGTTCCTCCTGCCACGTCTCACAATGAACAACAACACATATTCTGCTCAGAGTGAGGTACTACAAAGGGTGCGTCCCAAGCATGATTGCTGCACCCTCGTTGCTCCAGTGACTCTGATCTGTATGATATCCAGTCTCACGGTTCAGAGTTATGTAGCACCCAACCTGGCAGTCTCTGACTGCTAGGCAAGATATTCCTACCCGACCCTACAAACGTATGGATCTACAAGAACTACTACATAAAGTTTGTGGCTCTGAGCTTTGAATGTCCAGATTGCATTCCACATAAGTATTTTCACTGGAATTGTGATTGAAACAATACGCCACAATCAAAAGTTCTAGAACCTCACACACCAAACTGATACCACAGCACACAACTCACCTTTAGCCTCCACATAGGTATATGGAGAATCACTATTCTTATTAAAAAATCTGGTTGTCTTTATGGGACAGTCTACCCTCAACCTGTTTTAGTATTTAAATGGATATTAATACTTAAAGGGATATTAATACTTAAATATTACTAATCCCCATGTTGTAGCCATTTTAAAAAGAATTGAATTGTCCCCAGGTTCATCTCTCAAACCTCCCTCCACCTTTCCTGAAGTCAGCGTTGTATCTGACTGCAGGGGAAGCCTGTTGTATGACAGGCTTGCAGCTCTGCAGCAGAGCCGAGATCACGTTAGTAAAAAATAATTATTTCACTGAAACGGTCTTCTATGTGTGCTTGGTTTGCAAGCACATGTAGAAGACTGTTTCAGTGAAGTAATTCTTTTTTACTAAAGCGATCTCGGCTCTGCTGCAGAGCCGCCTGATGCAAACAAGACCGGATATACCTGCAGTCAGTACAACGCTGACTTCAGGGAAGGGGAAAGGAGGGGGGAACTTTGTGTACGGTTATCTCTCAAACCATAAAGGTTTGAGAGATGAGCCTGGGGACAATTCAGTTCTTTTTAAAATGGCTACAATATGGGGATTAGTAATATTTAACCCCTTAGTGACAGCCACGTGCATACGCTGCTGTCACCTTAACGCCAGTGATACATGTTTTTTTTTTTAAACGATTGCGGAGTCTCTGAACAGCGTGCAGCCGCACGGAAACCCGGACTTCCGGCACTTACCAGGTACGTCC
Organism: Rhinophrynus dorsalis; assembly: GCA_037306005.1. NCBI lineage: Eukaryota > Metazoa > Chordata > Amphibia > Anura > Rhinophrynidae > Rhinophrynus > Rhinophrynus dorsalis. The sequence goes on from CM074722.1 coordinate 420,906,801, forward strand.
TCTGTCACTAAGTGACAGTTTTTGCGGGACGTACCTGGTAAGTCAATTGTCGCAATGGGGTTAAGTATTACTATACCTTTAAATTGTAAAACAATATATATTGTTGGGTTTGCCCCCCTGAGTAAAACAAGGAAACTCCCACTGGTGAGATGTGTTTCATTCAAATGTTACTGAAACTCAAACTTGACATTTTTTATGTGCAGTATCTCAGTGGCCTGAAATTGTATAATGGCGCTGTTGCTACACCATCCTATGGACAGCTCTTGTAAATCTCCATAGGATGGTGTAGTAGCAAAAGCACCACTGTAACATTTCAGGCCACTGAGATACACCTAAAAAAATTCAAGTTTGAGCTGGAAAAACTTTAGGATAAAACATCTCAGCAGTGTGAGTACCCTTGTTTTACTCAGGAAGATAAACACTACAATATTTTTTTACATTTTAAATATTACTATCCCTTTAAACAAATACTGTGTGCTTTAACTCTCTCAGTGCTGAAGTAGTATGCATTGCGATGGCTACTTCACCAGGACTCAAACGGTTAATACTATGCTTTTCTTTATTAATCTTCAGAAGCAAGTTAGTGTTTCCTGGACCTGGAGAGGGTGAATTTCTGTCACTGTGAAGAGCCCTCCTTCAACACCAATGAGAATGCAGCCTCTGTACCCTAGTTCAGAGTTTCTAAATCAAAGTCCTTAAATCGGAACTTTTATCTAACAATATCTCTCTCCCCCCCGAGTCAACTGCCTATTTGTCACATTTAAAGCGGAACTACCACCTGAACTAAAGTCTCCCTGCCATACTTAGGCAGGTGGCGACTAGCTTAATAATCCTTATTTTACTTGTCAAAAGTGCCCAGGAGTAAAGTTATGGCTGATCTTCTGAGACTGATGGTCAGGTTAGTGCAGCTTGCGCGCCTGTGCCGTCAGTCTCCTCTGGAGCCGTTCGGGCCAGTACAAGGTTGTGAAGGATGATGGGGACTGAAAGCGCAGGCGCATAGACAAGATGTCTTCTCTGATGCCTGGCTTCTGGTCTTGGAAGATCAGTGATAACTTTACTCCTGGGCACTTTTGACAGGTAAAATAAGGATTATTAAGATAGTCGCCACCTGCCTGAGTATGGCAGGGTGACTTTAGTTTTATTTATTTAGAAAATGTTTTACCAGGAAGAATACATTGAGATTTCTCTCGTTTTCAAGTATGTCCAGGTGGTAGTTCCGCTTTAAAAAAGATGTCAGTTTCACCTACTATAATTTTATCTGTAAGTGTAACTGTGTGCTAGATCTTTATTGGAGAAGGAGAGTGCAGCCATCTTCCTCGCATCTACAATGACGTGCTGCGTTCTCCCTGTTATTCATCTTCCATTCATTTCCAGCAGTCTGTATAAACAGCTGCCTGCAGGCAACGTCGATGTGAAGGAGCAAAATAGGCAGTGAATACACAGTAAATAGCAACTCCCTGCACTTAACAGTGCAGTACATTGCCATTTACTGTGTATTCATTGCACATTTTGCTCCTTCACTTCAACACTACCCGCAGGCCTCTATTTAGACAGACTGCTGGAGATGAACGGAAGACAAATGACAGTGCTGAAGACAAGTAAGGAGGATGTATAAATAGAATTTGTAAGACATAAAGAGCAAAAAAAAAAGGCATCACTTTTTAGGATTATCTTTGCTTCCATATTCATATGGGAACAACTTATAAGTAGGTGAAAGTACCCCTTTAAGTACTCCTAACTTTGCTTGGGGGGGATCTTGGGGAGGTTTGAGTGTCCTTTTAACTGTCTGAATGCCAGACAGGTGCCAATATATTGCAGCTCAATGTGTTGGATTCCTAGTTGGCACTCAAAGGATCAGTTGAGGGATTTTACCAAGGTAAAAGTCCTTTCTACAGCACTCAGGTATTTCAGTGTTTTGCACAGGCAGTCTGCAGCAGTCCATAGCTGGATAACTCCATGTAATTTGGTCTGCTCCATACATGGTTTTGCAGAGCAATATGAGTGGAGCTTAGGAAGCAGCTTTTATTATGGACTGGTTATTCAGGGTGCCTAGGTCTATGGTCAATAGTCAAGATGGATTATTAAATATACCCTGAATGTGCAATGGAAATCTGCAGCTACAGGAAGCTGAACATTTCCAAAGCAAAATAATAATAATTAAAAAAGAAAAAAAGAAATCTAATATACCGGACTGTCATAAAAAGGGTCCTACCTAGGAAAGTCACTCAGTTAAGCAAATTAAGGGAACATTAATATCAATATACAAACTCTATCATAATAAAAGGGGAAGGTTGGCATCTTGCCAAAATTATGTCTCTGCCGCACACACCACATGTTGGTTTGCATAAATAAATACCCATATATATATATATATATATATATATATATATATATATATATATATATATATATATATATATATACACACACACATAATATAGCAATGTGGGACGGCGTTGCCCGTCATATACGTGTCTGAAATGTTGACACACTGATAAACACAGACATATGCAATACACAGACAGACACATACACACAGTGAGCGGCAGAAACATGCAAAAGACATGCATACACTCACACACACTGGAGATGCACACATGTAACAGAGATGTACACACACATGCAACAGACATGCAGACACAGAGATGCTACAGACATATGTGCACAGACACGCAACTAACATACTTACACACAGAGGGAATAGTAACACAGTGATCTCTGCCCCCCAAGTCTGGAGGTTCCGGCTCTTACTGAACCCCTTGATGAAGGAGGGCAGGATTTTCCTTTTGCTTAGTGAAGATTGTGCCTTGCCGCTCTCCATCTGGACCGGGATGAGAGGCTGAGTGATGCTTGGAAAGGGGCGGGGGGGATTCTTTCGGCTTGAATATTGTTTTAAGTACAACACTGTAAGTAATGAAATATAGTGCCACGTGTGAAAAAAATATAAAGAAGACTCAGAGCTAAACTTTAATAGAAGTATTACTATTCCTTTAACCCTTTGAGTGGCAGAGGGTTTGTAGCCCTGACACTCCAAGGGTTAAACGTTTGAGTAGCATAGGCGTCTGACATTGCTCCCTCCCTTGTACATTACTTCCCTGCAAGTTAAGAGTGTATAAGGGTTTAAACCTATTGATACATCTTTGTGTAACTGAATAAATTATTTGCAGCAAGACTAAACTATTTTATTTACACAGACTAATTTAGAAACACATTTCTCTGTTACTTTGGGCCAGAATTGCAGTATTATGTGTGTGTGTTTGGGTTGTGCAAATGGAAAGCAGAAAATAAAAGGGTTGTTACAGCATCATGTTAACCCCTTGAGTGCCAGGGGGGTTTGCAATGTGTTGTGCACCCCTCTGGCACTCAAAGGGTTAAGGTATAGAATGGCATGCAGCATACACTGGTGGGTCATGTCACAGTTAAATAGCAGTGGAAGCATGTTCATACCTGGGAACTTTGACTTGGGGAGTCTCTGGAGGGGACTCATGTGGAGCTATTGGGTAGAGATCAATGAGGCAATCTGGGTTAAAAGGGGGTGGGGCTTAATTGTGAGTAGGGGGCAGGGCTTAACATACATGTGAAAAAGTGTTAGGAATAGGCTGGGGAAGGAGGAGAAGTGGGAGGAAAATGGAAGTTTACAGTGTGAGCATTTTGAGGACACTTCCCCTTATGCTGCTGGTCTACACTGAACACAACACTGTGGCAATGAGGGGGTTAAGTGTGTACCTGATGGCTGCCTGTCCTCTGTCTTGCATGGCAAATGTTGACACTTATGAAATAACTGAGCAATGAGGACCTACATTAACCCTTTGAGTGCCATTATGTTCCCCTGGTGCTGCAGCTTCCCTTCAGTGGCTGTATTACAGGTCCAGCTGAGGCCACTGTGAGTCAGAGTGAGTAACTCTGTGTGCGTGTGTGTGTGTGCCTGTGCGTGTGTGTCGGCCATATTTCTTTCTGGTTGAGCAGGAAGTTGAGGGAGGGCAAACCCTGCCCGCTCCTGTATCTCCAGCATTGGCAGTAGAGAGTAGATTTCTATATCCCCTCCCCTTACCTTACTGCCACCCCTGGGTGTGTGTGTCTCCTGAGGAGACATAAATAATGAAATGAGGCATTCTCTTTTATATATATATATATATATAGATATAGATAGATAGATATATACACATATATACTTGCAATATTGGCACGGCTTTGCCAGTGAGGATAATTAAACATTAAAAAAAAAGAAACCTCAGGCACCCCCAAAAAAGTCCCATGCAGTTGTATGTATGACTAAATAAACATAGAATGTGATACGTGTCAGGTACTAATAGGGTTAAAAAAAAATTAAAAGTGGATTTATGTGTAGGACTATTTTCCCCTGAGATCTAGGTAAATCCAGAAAGGAGACAATGTTCTTAATGTCTGTATTCAGTTCCAAAGCAGTGTGTGCAACACATTGCAAAACACTGTGTTATATAACTCTCCATGAGTAATTGTGTGTGTGTGTATGTGTGCATGTGCGTATTTGTTCGTGAGCACGTCTGTGTGTTTTGCATGTTGTTTTGAGTTTTTCATATAGCGTTTTGCAGATAGCTTATTGCATTTTGCGTATACCTTATTGCCTATGGCGTTTTGTGTATTACGTTTTACGCGTAGCATTTTGTGCATAGTGTATACGATTTTGCGTATTGTGTTTTGCTTATAGCATTTTAATTATCGCATACAGTGAGTCTTTTAGCGGCCTCAGCCCATGTCTTCTCTGTGTCACTGTTGATTACTCTGCCATAGTTTTGTGGAGTATAATTTCCTGCCCACGGAGCTATGCTGATCAGTTTAAACTATTTTCATACCTCTTATCTGCATGATCTGTGGTTATTCTGCAACAATATATCACCTGCCACATTCAGAAGCACTGTGCTGGCAATAGGAGATATTTAACTTCCTCTTCATGCACCTCAAACCAAGACTTAACACAACTGGCTGTGTGTATGGAGGCATTGTCATCCTGAGAAATGGCATTACTTTCAGGTAACAAAGTTTGTGCCATAAGGTGCACCAGGTTATCTAAAATGTTCTTATAGTCTTACTGTGACCTGTCTTGATCCTGCAGTGCTGTGTGTTCTGCTTGGCCCCAGCAGGCTCACTTGATGACCTGTCCTGTGGTGGGCTCTGCTGCTGACTGAGTCCCACAGTCCACCTCCCCTGTGGGCCAAGATGACATCAATGCGCATGTTGCACAGACCAAATGGTCCCATGGCATGCGCAAAGAAGAGAAAGAGGCACATAGAGAGAAGCCGAATCGCTTGCTGCCAGCAGCTGCTAGACTAACAACTCCAGCAGTGACTGAATCTAGATTCTGGCAGACTGGCAGCAAGCGGTGAATAAGAAGATCTTCTGTAGGTTAAGCATGATGGCAGGCCAGGCAGCATGATGACATTGCAGCTGTATATTACTGAGGCCTCAGTGCCACGGATTTTGGCCATTTTTTTATTTCGGCTTTTTTGCCAAAAACAACATTTTCGGCCCAAACATTTCGGATACCAAAATTTCAGTGCACCTCTAATTTTAATGTGAATATGAAGAGTAAGTACATAGACAGCAGCAGAGAATGAGTGTTCTCCAGTCTCCCAAACCTTAGACACAATCCCAAAGTGAAAACAGGCAAAAAGGCAAACCTGCTGTCACTGTTAAGACTCTCAGAAGCAAAGTTAGGTAAAATCACAACTTTATTGAAAAGTTTAAGACAACCCCATAGGGTATCATACACATTCATACATATATCTTTATTGACAGGAAAGCAATAATAACAATAGCAATACAGGCTCTACTGGCCCTGCCAATATACCGGGCAAGGCAGCCAGGAAGTTGGTACAAGGAATGGATAGGCTCTACCGGCCTTGCCAATATACCGGGCAAGGCAGCCAGGAAGTAGGAACAAGGAATAGAGGTTCTACCGGCCTTGCCAATATACTGGGCAAGGCAGGCAGGAAGTTGATACACGGAATAGATAGGCTCTACCGGCACTGCCAATATACCGGGCAAGGCAGCCAGGAAGTAGGTACTCCAGAATAGAGGCTCTACCGGCCTTGCCAATACCGGGTAAGGCAACCCAAGATGATAATAGAATAGGTTCTACCGGCCTTACCAATATACCGGGCAAGGCAGCCTGGTAAGGGGTGAATGGCAACAACTAAAGCCTCAGTGACTGTAAAGGTGGCAACAGCAGTCACAGGGATGACATAAGAGCTAAGTAGCATACGTGGCAAGCCAAGGAATACCAGGGTACCACCCATACCTGCGTACAGGGAAGACAGTAATGCAATACGATAATAGACTCAAGGATGGTGGAGCAAACCAGTACCTACTACTGGGAACAATTCAACAAGGTGCAACTGCAGCCGGGAGGCTAAGGAGCGAACCAGTACCCTGTGCTGAGAGTGCTATATGTATACGTAATAACAGCCGGATGGCTAAGGAGCGAACCAGTGTCCACATACTGAGAAAGCTAAACGATCTGCAATAACAGCCAGGTGGCTATGGAGCGAACCAGTGCCCACACACTGGGAGCGCTATAGTATCGTGCACTAACAGCCAGAAGGCTTATGGAGCGAACCAGTACCCTGTACGTCAAACGGTAATCGTAACCTGATAACAGCCGGATGGCTTGTGGAGCGAACCAGTGCCCACACACTGGGAACGAAAACGTCCGACAATAGCAGCCGGATGGCTTATGGAGCGAACCAGTACCCTGTACGTGGAACGCTAATCGTAACCAGCAATAACAGCCGGATGGCTTGTGGAGCGAACCAGTGCCCACACACTGGGAACGCTATATGTCTCGACAATAGCAGCCGGATGGCTTATGGAGCGAACCTGTACCCTGTACATGGAACACTAATCGTATCCTGCAATAACAGCTGGATGGCTTGTGGAGCGTACCAGTGCCCACACACTGGGAACGCTATACGTCTCGACAATACCAGCCGAATGGCTTATGGAGCGAACCAGTACCCTGTACGTGGAATGATAATCGTATCCTGCAATAACAGCCAGATGGCTTGTGGAGCGAACCAGTGCCCACACACTGGGAACGCTATACGTCTCGACAATAGCAGCCGGATGGCTTATGGAGCGAACCAGTACCCAGTACGTGGAACGCTAATCGTATCCTGCAATGACAGCCGGGCGGCTGTGGAGCGAACCAGTACCCACGTACTGGATAAACTGGCAGAGAGTAGAAATGTCGCCATGGTGACTCTGGAACGTCAGCTGACTACAAGCGAACTGGATAGGAACGAGCAGGTGGGAACAGGAATCAGCACTCAGACGATCAACCAGATCAGGAACGGCAGCGGGGACTGGCAGCAGGAAACGATGACCAAGCGGCGACTCCAACCGGATCAGAAATGGAAGCAGGAACCACCGGACAGGTAACTACAGGAACTGGACGAATACTGGAAGCAGGAACACAGCAAAGGGCCCAGGAAGCTCAGGAACGTAAGGTAGATACGAGCAGCATAGAGACAACACAAAAGGGCAACCAAAGGGTGCCCAGGCTCAGTCTAAATAGGCAATGCAGGGCGGGCTGAAAACAGACAGCCAATGGAGAGCCCCCTATGGGTAATTGACACAAAAAGAGAGCAATCACAGGCACCGTGATACCTGCACTTGTCTATATAAACTTAAAAATGTGCCCTGCACAGTGCATATATAATACTTCTTAGTAAATATGTGCCCTATAATGTGCATATATAATATTTCTTAGAAATTGAGTGAGAGTTTGGTATTCACAAATTGGCCAAGTCGTGGGTAAGCCTGCCACCACGCCAAGGTATCTCACTACTCTAATACAAATAAAAAAATGTTATAGGAAACACATTGGAGAGGGACCCTTTAAATACTTTCTTTACAATGCTTGTGAGTCCCAGTGCAGTGCAATTAAAAACAGAAGACATACAATATAAAAAACATATAGATAAAGGACTTACCTAGTGCAAAAACCTCAATGGGTCTGCAAGGTAAGCATATGAGAGGGTTGTGGATCCAACAGTCCTCTCCATACGGGTACCTTTTTATCAAGCCCCACAGGTCATGTGAGGAGTGAATGACTGTGGGCATACAAGATGCATGCAAGCTAGGACAGGCTTATAGGCCTAGTCCTTAAAGGGCAAGAGTAAAAAAGGAAATTAGATAGAGTGCAATAATATTAGTGCTGTATATAAGTAATTAAGTAGGATAAGTGGAAAGGCAGCTAGAATGAGCGAAGGAGAAGTGAAAGCAAAAAGCAAGAAAGAAAACTCACAGCTCCAATTCACCATAACATATCCATATTGTAATATAATTTTAATGTGACTATGGAGAGTAAGTACATAGACAGCACCAGAGAATGAGAGAGTTCTCCAGTCCCCAAACCTCAGGCACAAACCCAAACCGAAAATAGACAGACAAAAAGACAAACCTGTATACACACACACACACACACACACACACACACACACACACACACACGCACATCTGCCAGTTTAATTAACCTTGATAAGTTAACCATAATGTACAACTTATTTATAGGATACGATCCCCCCTTTATAATTCCTCCTTGATATGTTTAATATACATACTTGCTTAGCTGTATCCAAATTCTATTAGTCACAACAACTAGGACTATCTGATCTCTATTGTATAAAGGAGCAAGAAAATATTTTGAGGGCACTTTAGGAAAGCAAAGACCTAGTAAGGTAAGTGGGGGTTGATTAGTAGGAGGGTGTTATGTCAATTTAAATGCCACAAATGTTCATGGCCTTAGTTTGTGTACATTCCTGTGTTAAAGGGTTAGTAATGTCCAATGATAATTTTATGCTGTGTTTTAAAAAAATAAATTATGCGGAGCAAATCCCATCTCTCAAACCTTTATGGTTTGAGAGATATTTGCCGCTAAAGTTCACCCCTCCCTCCCCTTCTGACGTCTGCACTGTACTAACAGCAGGCGATCCCGGTCCTGGGACCAGCCGGCGGCTCTTCAGCAGAGCTAAAATAGAGATATTTAAAAATAATTACTTAATTGAAAAGGTCTACAAAGTGTGCCTGATTTGCAAATACACATTGTAGACCGTTCCAATGAGGTAGTATTTTCTTGAATATCACTATTTCGGCTCTGCTGAAGAGCCGCCTCGAGCCGGCCGACACGGATCTCCTTCTGTCAACTTTACAGCTGACATTAGGAGAAGGGGAGAGAGGGGGGAACTTTAGCGGCAAATATCTCCCAGACCATAAAGGTTTGAGAGATGGGATTTGCTCCACATAATTCATTTTTTAAAATCTTCAAAACAGCATAAAATTATCATTGGACATTACTAACCCTTTAAATAAAGTATAAGCCACTTGTTCTTAAATGTAACGTTTCCCTATAAACTGTACACTATTACATAAACTCTCAGCATCATGTGGCTCAATTGACTCATGGCCAAACTAGATTCATTCGGTTCTAACAAGTCTGAGAAATGGATTTACTTAGTTACATCACCCTGCCAGCACATATCCTTACGTCATGATGAAAATCGTTTTGACCTTGCCTTCTGAGTCACAGAGACAAAATGGCTCTTTGTTACATAGTTACATAGTAGTTTAGGTTGAAAAAAGACTTGCGTCCATCAAGTTCAACCCTTTTCCTATTCTTGTTTACCGCTGTTGATCCAAAAGAAGGCAAAAAACCCTTATTTCAGCAATTTCAAATTATGCTGTGAATGGGGGGAAAAATTCTTTCTTAACTACAAATGGCAATCAGATTTCTCCTTGGATCAACAAGCATTAAATAAATATTAATCCCAATACTAACATACATGGCCCTCTATGTTCTGCTCTTTTAAAAAGTATCCAGGCCCTTTTTAAAGGCCTCTAATGTATTTGATAGCACCACCTCTTCAGGCAGTGAATTCCATACCTTTATTGACCTTATTGTAAAGAATCCCTTCCGCTGCTGTAAATGAAATCTCCTTTCCTCAAGTCTTAGCGGGTGAATGCATCAGTATATATGAAATGAAATAAAAAAAAAAAAGAATATATATTTATATATATATATATATATATATATATATATATATATATATAGTTAGGGAAAAAATTATTTGATCCTCTGCTGATTTTGTACATTTGCCCACTAACAAAGAAATGATCAGTCTATAATTTTAATGGTAGGCTTATTTGAACAGTGAGAGACAGAATAACAACAAAAAAAATCCAGAAAAACGCATTTCAAAAAAGTTATAAATTGATTTGCATTTTACTGAGTGAAATAAGTATTTGACCCCTTTGCAAAACATGACTTAGTACTTGGTGGCAAAACCCTTGTTGGCAATCACAGAGGTCAGACATGTCTTGTAGTTGGCCACCAGGTTTGCACACATTTCAGGAGGGATTTTGTCCCACTTCTCTTCGCAGATCCTCCCCAAGTCATTAAGGTTTCAAGGCTGATGTTTGGCAACTCGAATCTTCAGCTCCCTCCAAAGATTTTCTATGGGATTAAGGTCTGGAGACTGGCTAAGCCACTCCAGGACCTTAATGTGCTTCTTCTTGAGCCACTCCTTTGTTCCCTTGGCCGTGTGTTTTGGGTCATTGTCATGCTGGAATACCCATCCACGACCCAATTTCAATGCCCTGGCTGAGGGAAGGAGGTTCTCACCTAAGATTTGATAGTACATGGCCCCGTCCATCGTCCTTTTGATGCGGTGAAATTGTCCTGTTCCCTTAGCAGAAAAACAGCCCCAAAGCATAATGTTTCCACCTCCATGTTTGATGGTGGGGATGGTCTTCTTGGGGGTCATAGGCAGCATTCCACCTCCTCCAAACACATTGAGTTGAGTTGATGCCAAAGAGCTCGATTTTGGTCTCATCTGACCACATCACTTTCACCCAGTTCTCCTCTGAATCATTCAGATGTTCATTGGCAAACTTCAGATGGGCCTGTGCATGTGCTTTCTTGAGCAGGGAGACCTTGCGGGCGCTGCAGGATTTCAGTCCGTCATGGAGTAGTGTGTTACCAATTGTTTTCCTGGTGACTATGGTCCCAGACCGAGGTAGATTTACAGTTATTTTGTGTTTCTTCCATTTGCGAATAATTGCACCAACTGTTGTCACCTTCTCACCAAGCTGCTTGGCAATGGTCTTGTAGCCCATTCCAGCCCTGTGTAGGTCTACAATCTTGTCCCTGACATCCTTGGACAGCTCATTTGGTCCTGGCCATGGTGGAGAGTTTGGAATCTGATTGATTACTTCTGTGGACAAATATCTTTTATACAGGTAACAAGCTGAGATTAGAAGCACTCCCTTTAAAAGAATGCTCCTAATCTCAGCTTGTTACCTGTATAAAAGACACCTGGGAGCCAGAAATCTTGCTGATTGATAGGGGGTCAAATACTTATTTCACTCAGTAAAATGCAAATCAATTTATAACTTTTTTGAAATGCGTTTTTCTGTTTTTTTTCTGTTGTTATTCTGTCTCTCACTGTTAAAATAAATTTACCATTAAAATTATAGACTGATCATTTCTTTGTCAGTGGGCAAACGTACAAAATCAGCAGGGGATCAAATAATTGTTTCCCTCACTATATATATATATATATATATATACACACACACACATCATTTTATGAGCAATAAAATATTTCATTTGGATAAGTAAATTCCCTTGGTATTTTTTTTAACCCTTTAAGTGACAGAGCGGTGAACAATGCATTACTCTACACTTTGGAGCTCAAAGGGTTACACCTTTACTGCTTGGATTTTCAAGTGCTGTAAGTAAAGCGGGAGCGCTGTAAGTAAAAATGAGGCTTAAAATTGACCATTCCAAGACTGGAGCGATCTCTTTCAGGCCCCTAATTTTGCCACCCATTTGGCTACGCCCCTTGTGCCCCACCCCTTTATACCCCGCCTACTTATATATATTACAATATTCATGATTGTCCTCTCTCTGTCCCCTGGGCCAGTCTGCCCCTGGTCTGGAGATGCCTGTAAGAGATGCCCCCCCACCAGCTCCACTTTGCCCCCACCAGCTCCACTTTGCCCCCACCAGCTCCACTTTGCCCTCTATCAGCTCCACCTTGCCCCCTATCACCTCCACTTGCCCCCCCTCAGCTCCAACTTGCCCCACCAGCTCCACTTTGCCCCCCATCCGCTCCAACTTGCGCCCAACAGCTCCACTATGCCCCTTCAGCTCCAACTTGCCCTTATCAGCTGCACTTTGCCCCCATCTGCTCCAACTTGCCCCCACCAGCTCCACTTTGCACCCCATCACATACCTGTAGCTCCCGCCCCGTCTTCTCTTCAGTAATGCAGAGCGTGCCGGGAGATCATGACTCCCAGCGCGCTCTGCATTACTAAAGAGCGACCGCGATGAGGGAGCACAGTAGCAGCACAGACCTGACTGTGTTGCGTTCCGGTGTGGTGGGTGCGGGTGCAGCTCTTCTCCGCTGCATGCCCGCGCCCCCAGTACGTGTGCGCCCTAGGCGAGGTAGGCGCCGGCCCTGGCAACAGGTCATGTGTACTGGCACGTCGGCAAGGATCAAAGCGGTCCTTATGGGATGGAAACATCCCAAGACCGCTTGTCCTTCAGGGGTTAAACGATTTGCTATCAATATAGGCTCTGTTCACTTAAGTTATGAAAATGAATAGATTACACTGTTCTTAGCACAGCACAAGCAAATTAATTTACCAGCGATTCCTTGCATTCCCTACGTTTTAGTTGCCCCTATGTTAGTTTGACAGTCATTTGGGCCTTCCAGTTTATTACAAGTCTCTCTCATGTATCACTTGTGCGAATGATCTGCAGGGAGATGGATAAGTAGTTATGAAGATCAGACATATTGGAAATAAGATTAATGCATAGTACTTTGGAGATACCTCTCTCACAGTATATTGTATTGCTAATTCATTCATCTCTGATGAATATAGTTGTAAAATCTTTTTTTTTTTGCTGAAAGCATTTCCAACTAGGGTGACCACATTTCCATTCTACCATTCAGGGACACTGTGGAGTTGAGAGCAGCAGAATACATGTACTCAGCTCCAGGGAAGCTATACGGGAGGGGTCACTATATATGACTGGACATCAGGGTTCAACCTGCTCTTTGTCTGGCGCCAGGGCCGGATTTGTCAATAAGGAGACGAGGCACTTGCCTAGGGCTCCCGATTTTCAGGGGCGCCTGGCAATGGCTTTGTCACGCCCACTTTATAATGAGGTGGTTCTTTCCAGGATGTAAATAAAAATAGTGCTCTCAGCTTGCTTGCCGCGAACCTGTGAGGGCACTTTATTGCAAAAGTACTAGCAGCAAGTAACTATTTTTGTCTACTTCCCAGTTCGCTACTTGGGCTACCCCATGTGACCCCCTTCTGTGCTTGCGTGTCTGCACTGCTTTCTGCTCATCATTGGCTGATTGCTCGCCACCGCCGTCTGGTACCTCCTGTGATGTGACCGTCATCATATCATGCATGTAATCAAATGCAGCCATGCACTACGGCGTAGTTTCCGTGGCTGCAATATAAAAACCACAGTAATCCTCCGATTTAACTGAGTGTAGCTGGTGGCCCACGGGAGATTGTGTGAGCAGCAGTGCAGTAATAGGGGCAGGCCACAGGCCATTATTAACGGGAGGAGGTGGCAGCAGGCCGGCAGAAGCAGTGGCACTAGCGCCCTCAATAGCTTCAAGTGCAGCAGGCATGTATATGTTGCCTTTAAAGTTCAGCTTCCCGATTTTGACATTCAACAATAATATAGTTTCTCCTGTATACAATCATTTGTTACTGTATTATCATGTGCTGTATGTGTGTGTATCCACTATGCAGTTTTCCTGCAGTGCATTGTGGTGTGTGTGTGTGTGTGTGTGTGTGTTTGTACATTCAAAATGCACTGTAATTTGGCATTATTTTACTGGCATATGTTCAGTCTGTACAGCCACACTATAGTGTAAAGTGGTATATGTGCCCTCTATCCAGTCAATGACAGTATAATGAGGTGTATGTGCCCTGTGTATAATCATCTGCCCTGCAGTTTAATTTGGTGTATGTGTCATCTGTACACTCACTTGCAGTGCAATATAATGTATGTATATGTGTGTGCTGTTTCTCCTCTGTACAGTCTGAGTCAGTCACTTGCAATCAATATAACAGACAGATCCTCTTTTCATGCAAAAAAAAATAATTTGGGTGAGATTTCCTTAACATGCAATGGAAATATATGATTTTGATTTATGTATGTTGAAATGTTAACATAAAAATCACCGCTTACTGAATCGCAAAAAAGGGTGGATCAGGTTACACATCACAGTGTCCCAGAGAATAACTGGTTGTATGTGCAACACACAGGCTGCAAACAATTCCCCAGAATGAAAGGTGGATGAAGTAGGCCTTGGTGTTGTGGCTGCAATCATTTACTCTAACTTGAAATTACATATCCCACATCTGATTCCCACATGGATCCACAAGATATCCCTAACTACTGGCTTGATTGTTGCCCTTCAGGATTCAACTGGAACACACAACACGGACAGGATCTTGTCAAATTTATCAATCTGTGATTGGCAGGGTGGTATCCCATGCATCACAATGTAATGCATAGGATATCATCATGACAACCAGAGAGTCACCTGTCAAGTAATCCAAAATTGTGCATTGTACAGGATCAAATAAGAAGATAGGGTTGAATGACACTTGAATCCCACTGCAGATCTATTCCCAAGAGATATGGACACTAACAAAAATGGTCAGATATGTACCTTTCAAATGTTTCAAAATATGTCCCAACACGATGTGAACACAGAGATCAGGTCACTGGATGTGATTGCCTTACTGGCCAGATATGTGCACCCATCAAAAATTAACCTACGTTTCTACCATCCAAATACACATACATAGTATATCCCACTCTACGTAGATGGGCTATACGAGGTATGTTCATATCCATCATATCAATACAATGTATTTTTGGATGGGTGCACATATATAGCCAGTAAGGCAATGACACGTACTGAACTTCTCTCTGGCTTCACATCTTGGAAGGATATTTTTGTATCCATATGAAGGGTACGTATCCACATACATATATGACCATTTCTACTTGTGTGTATCTGTAATGGGATAGCAATGGTAATTTCATCATGATGTAATATCATTGGCATCGTAAAAAGATGTGTCTCGATGTAAGTCCTATCCCTCCAACCCTCAGGGTTATACAGATATTGCTCTATGTGACAGGTGGAGATATCTGTCATTTGACCACACAGAGGCTCTTCAGCTGCGCCAAATTTGCAACATTTTGAGATAAATACTTCTTTGGAATCGTCCAAAGAGTGTGCTTGCGAACCATGCACACCCTGTACACCATTCCAATTAAGTATTGTTCTCTAAATGGGGCGATTTTGGCTCTGCTGAAAAGCCCTCATGTGGACAAATGACTGAAATCTCCATCTGTCACACAGAGCAATATCTGAACAACCATGAGGGTAGGAGGGATAGGACTAACAGAGAACAACATCTGTTCTCACAATGTCTACAATCTGACATCAAGGTGGACTTAACCTTTGCCATCCCCCTGGAGGGATAGCCATCCCTAAAAGTTGTGAAGACAAATATATGTTGTTGGATTCACCCCCCCCCCCTCAGTTAAACAATGGTATTCCTACTGCTGAAAGGTGTGTTGATTCAAAAGGTATCACAGCTCAAACATGGATATGTCAGGGGCAATATCCCAGTGGCCTGAAATTGTACAGTGGTGCTGTTACTACACTATCATATGGACAGCTCTGGTACAGGGACCAGAAATCTACATGGGAGGGTGTTGCAACAGCCCCACTGTACTATTTCAGGCCACTGTGATATTGCACCTCAAAATGAAACCTTTACCCGTAATAACTCAAGTATCAAACAACACCTTTCAGCAGTGGAAGTACCCTTGTTTACCCAGGGGGATTAACCCAACCACATATACTTTTCTTCACCAGATTTCAAAGTATAACTGTCTCCTCAAACCTATGGCTATGTTTACTAATCACAACATCTTATTTCTCCACACAGCTTACGGCCCTCAAGGCTACATCACCCCCACCCACCATCCCCATCTCCTCCAACACAGGCTGCACCCCTCCAAGCTGTACCACCACAGGTTGCACCCCTCCAAGCTGCACCACCACAGGCTGCACCCCTCCAAGCTGCACCTCCCCAGTACAGTGGCTGGATGCAACAGGAGGAGAGGTGGATGTATCCAGCCACCTCCACCAGCTACTACCCTCCAGCAGCAGCACCACAACCGCCAGGGAGGCAATGGCTGCCAGGGACAGTGGCCACCACCCAATATGGGCCATATGCATCCCAGATCAACCCATCCTCCTGGATGGCTCCACAGCATGCCCCAAAGGTATGATCCCAGGTGGGGTCCAAGCACCTATCAGTGGCCAACATATGACCCTTGGCCACTGGACTACCCACACCTGGGCCTGATTGGGGAGCCCCAGCACCCTCTACCCAGGGACAATTTCACACCTCCACCAGCACACACATCATTGGGCAGCTCAGAGTCACTTAATGTGGTGGGCATATGCCCATCATCTGCACCAGCCACTCCAACAGCTGTCACAGAAGCCATAGCACTTCCAGCAGCAGCAGAGGAAACAGCACTTCCAGCAGCAGAGGAAACAGCACTTCCAGCAGCAGCAGAGGAAACAGCACTCTCAGCAGCAGAGGACACAGCATCACCAGGGTCACCGGGCACATCCACCTCCAGCACTGCACGTCTCACAGGGATGGAGGCGGATTGTATGGCCCTGCAGAGAAGACTACTCCGGTCGAGCAGGAGCACAGATGTGAACATCACCAGGAGCTGGAGGAAATCCAGGAGGAACACAGGGAGATTGGAGACCAGAATCCAAGCCCTGGAGTCGGAGGTGGCCAGGGTGAACACACAACTCCACCAGCTCCAGACGGGGATCATGGACATGTTCACACAGGTACTTGTGGAGTTGAGAGTGATCAACCGCAGGGAGACCCTGAGGATGGAGAGGGAGAACCTGCGTTCCACGGAGGGGTCTACTGCACCCACTACCCCCTCCAGTGTTACCCCTGAAGCTATACCTAGGGGGCAGAGGGTGACCAGGCGATCAACAAGGGCATCCACCTCTGGCACCCAGTCTAAGCCCCCCCCCAAAAAAAATAAAAGGCCCAACCTGTTAACTGCCCCCTCAATAAAGAAACATTGTGCTTTTGATTCCTGCCTGATCTGCTGTGTCTTGAGTTATGGATTGGGTGGCAGGGTCGTCTCCAATGCATTGCCATACAATGCAGTGAACACAACGTCTGCCTGGATGAAATATTTGTTGGATGCTACAACATGGGTACACACACACACACACACACACACACACACACACACACACACACACACACACACACACACACACACACACACACACACACACACACACACACACACACACACACACACACACACACACACACACACACACACACACACACACACACACACACACACACACACACACACCGTTGTCCAAACTCACCTGGCAACCCATCCCTGTTGCCATATAACACAACAGTGTTACATGGCCATGTTGCATGTTAAAATTGTTCTGAACATACCCCTCATCACAACAACTGGTGCAACACTTAACATTCGTCTGCATCAATTGTTGTGTTTGAAGGGGAAACCAAACAAACAGCTATGTGACTTAGCAGGGAAATAACAAGTAGGACAGATAGAACATGCTTCACTGTTGACTTTGGATCAATCTCCTATTGTGCAGCTGACTTACTGGTGAACACAATGTACACCCTAGGATCCTAGTGTGTGTGCTACACATTGGGATCCTAGAGGGAGCATTGTGTTCTCCAGTAAGTCAGTTGCACAATAGGTGTTTGAATCACAGCCTAACTTACTGGATAACCCAACGATTTTCCTAAGATGTAAATGTGTAGCAAACACATTAAAAACTTAGGCTGGGCATTGGGTTATGTATTAAGTTGTGTTGTTGTTTAACTAAGGTTGTAACACACTTCACCAGTGATAACACTTGTCCACTTGGTCTTGTTGTTTTTTTTATGTAGCCCATGTACTGAGATATGTCAACCTACAGCAATCTCAGGACATCACTGTGGAAGTAATGATGTCCCCTGTATCACCTGCTATCACCACAACACCCATTAGTGTATCACTGTCATCATCCCATTGCATGAATACATCACAATGTTCACTCATGGTCAAACAACCAGTGGACTCCTGTGATGTGGGTCATGCCTTCCTATGTATGAGGTATAATCTAGCCCTGAGTATGGTTCATAATTGAGAGATGTCAAATCCAACATTTATTCATACAGACAGACACATACTGAATAGTGATGGTACTCCTTTATTGTGTCTCAAACTACAGTAAGACATGCATGTGTTTTCTGGGTATATAGCCTGTATGCATGAAACACTTGTATGAGCACACAAACGGTACATCTGAACTAAATAGGGAAACTCTAGTAACACTGGGGAACTGTTCATGTGTTGTCCACATGGTTTGTCTACTCTGTGATGAGCAGCCTTACTGTACAGGTCTGATACCTGGGTGTCTGTATGTGAATGTTCGTGTCTGTATGTGAATGTTCCAGTAGAGGTTGGTGTGAACATCAGGTCACACATTGCATCACCAACACAATCACTGGAAACACCAAGGGGTGAGCTTCATGGAAGTGTTGTCCAGACTTCAGTCCAGTCACATGGAAACTCCTCTGTTCAAGGATGGATCATGCTATGGATGCCTGTGGGACAAGAGGACAGGATTTGGAACATCACCCTCGAAGTGTTCATCATGCAACAGCTACAACATCATGATCCTCTTCATCTTTCTCGTTGCATGGGGCTACACAAACCATTGCTGTGGAATGTGTTGTGTACTAGTCTATGAACCATCATGGGGGATAACTAAGGGGATGGTTACACACATCAAAAGATATGACCTGATAGCTTCCTGACAACAATATATTTGGTCTGCCACTGTCAAAGACAGTCCAAATATGTTTGGATCATGGAGCTATCAGGACATATTTGTTGATGTGTGTATTTCTGTCTGGGGCACATATCACTGCACACACACACAGGTCAGCATGGTGTCCCTGGAGACGTGATCCACATGTAATGAGCTCTATGTTGTGTAACACACTACCATCCCTCTGCTGCTCTTTTTAGCTCTAGCAAACTACAGGTCCCATGTTCTCTCAAATGTCCCCTTAACCCCTGATGTGATAGAGTGTTATCCGATTCATTGCCTTGGATGAGACTCTCTCACTACAGGGGTACCACGGTTGCTATAGGTGTGATCCTAGAAAAACCACTTTAGTTGGTGTCTAGAGAGTCGTGGAATATGTTGAACAAGGTTAAAGTGTTGTACCTTGGTTTCCAGGGGGACATTCATGATATCCTTGGGGTGGAAGTATCAACATGGACGACAGGGTGTCAGATGTAATCGAGACGTGATCCACATGTAATGAGCTCTATGTTGTGTAACACACTACCATCCCTCTGCTGCTCTTTTTAGCTCTAGCAAACTACAGGTCCCATGTTCTCTCAAATGTCCCCTTAACCCCTGATGTGATAGAGTGTTATCCGATTCATTGCCTTGGATGAGACTCTCTCACTACAGGGGTACCACGGTTGCTATAGGTGTGATCCTAGAAAAACCACTTTAGTTGGTGTCTAGAGAGTCGTGGAATATGTTGAACAAGGTTAAAGTGTTGTACCTTGGTTTCCAGGGGGACATTCATGATATCCTTGGGGTGGAAGTATCAACATGGACGACAGGGTGTCAGATGTAATCGAAATCTCTAGGCCCAATCCGACTGGTCCATGGAATGGTTGATGGTGGTGGTCCATACTGCAGCCAGTGTCAGGGCTGTGTCACTGATCCTGTGGAGTGAAACAGAAGATGTCTGTTGTGGTGGGTGTGCATGCATGGATTGTGTGCATACATGTATTATACTCACAGCTGATGTGATCCCTGATCAATCTGTGTCTTGTCTGCATCCTTGTTAGGGTTTCCTCACCCTGGACAATGTCCAGTGGGTCATCAGGTTTGGGTGGGGGCTGTACATCATCGATGAGTCTGGTGGCGACCGCGATATTATGGAGGATGGCACATGCCATGACAATGTCGCAGACCTTGCCAGGTGCATACTGCAATGCTCCCCCCGAGTGGTCCAGACATCGGAATCGGGACTTGAGGAGGCGAAAGGTAAACTCAATGGCATTGTGAGTTCTGGCATGAGCCTGGTTATATCTTTCCTGGGCATCGGTTTGGGGATTGGCGAGAGGGATGAGGAGCCATGGTTTGTAGGCATAGCCAGCATCACCTGTGGGAAGTGAGTGACATGGTGAGACAAGGAGCAAATGTTGTGTGAATGCTGTTTCATGAGGTGAAAGTACTAGCAAGTGTGTATGTGGTGTGATTTGGTATTGTTAACTCATCCAGAAGCCATCTGCCTGTATAGGTCCCATTTTCAAAATCTCTGTGCACAGATGAGTTTCTGAGTATATGGAAGTCGTGACAGCTTCCAGGATATTTTGTACAGACGTTCATGATGGCCAGGTTGCTGTCACACACAATCTGAACATTCATGGAGTGGAAGTTTTTTCGGTTGATGAACACATGTCCCTGACGTGCTGGTGCTTTGATTCTGACATGGGTGCAATCTATTGCACCCATGACCCTGGGCATGCCTCCCCTTTCATAGAAGCCCTGCTTGAGATGTGTCCACTCCATGTCGGTGTGGGGAAGTGTATGTACCTACTAGCCTTGCCTTTGAGGGCTGGCAAGACCTGGGCCAGCACCCTGGAGAATATGGCTTGGGACATGCCAGATGCATAACCCTCTGTCGAATGGAAGGCACCACTTGCCATGAAGTGTATGGCACACAGGAGTTTTTGCAGGCCAGTTAGGGCATGGTTGTGGGTGCATATGGGATCCACCTGATCCTTGATGACCTCGTACAGGGCAATGATGCTGTGCAGCCTCAACCTGTAGCGATCAATGACCTTGTCATCGGTCATTCCAAAGAAAGTGACCCTTGGGCGGTATACCCTGGTCCTTGGTGGTTGTATATGCATCCTGGGCTGCTCCAGGGGTCCCTGTGGCAGCTGGGGAGCATCCTGTTGCTGCAGCTGTGCATCTGCAGGTAGGTGTCCTCCAGGTGGGGATGGGCTCCTGTATGGCTCATGAGCCGGAGCCTCCTCACTTGCAACAGGTGAAGGCTGTTGATCAGGTGTGTCTGGGGGTTGCTGGTGTTCCCTAGCTCTCTCCCAAGCATGCCTTCTCCGTAGTCTTCGCAACACTATGTAACACAACATACTGATTGCGCTCTCTCTCTCTCACTATCTATCTATCTATCTATCTATCTATCTATCTATCTATCTATCTATCTATCTATCTATCTCTGTCTCTCTCTATCTCTCTCTATCTCTCCCTCTATCTCTGTCTCTCCTGAGTGGAAAACAAGCCACAAGTGAGTGTCGTTAACTGTCCATTTAATTAGGTGGTGGGGCGTTGTGTAGGTGTGGTGATGAGGTGTGTGCTGACGAATGGGAAGGTGTTTGTTGTCCATGTAAGTGTTTGCAGGTGTGTCTGTGTTTACAAGTGTGCTGTATTGTGGTTGCTGTGTCCCTGTCAGTTGCGGGTGTGGAGCTTTGCGGCGCAGGTTGTGTCTGGATCGTCTGGTGATATTGAGCTTGTTTTGTGTTGGCAGGTGTCCGTGTTGTGTGCTAACCCCCATTGTTCCGTGGCATGTTGTGTTCGTGTGTTTTTGTTGAGCCATGTCCATATGGTGTTGCTTGGTTGTTGTGTTGTGTGCTCCAGTGATCAGTGGTGTGTGGACATGTTTTTTGTGTTATTTTGGCATTCCATGGGTTAATTTTCCCATTTGTATTCTTCTGCGGGGAGCAGTTAGTCTGTTTTACCATATAGCGTTTTTTTTTGTCCGTTAGATGTCTAACATCTAACAAAACTGGGTCTTAACTCTTGGCCGTTAAATGTATCTTTTTCGCTGCCGTTAGCAGTCCCGCACTCCTTTGAATTGCTCCAGGGATTTTTTTTCTACGGGTCCCAATGCATGTAAATGTATCGGCCATTGTGACTTGTGCTCTGCCGTTAGCTGAACATAACACGTATCTTTGAATGGTTTACTGCGGCTTAACACACCTGTTAGTCTTTTTTTTGGCTAACGGCTGCCTTTAAATGGAGCCCTTAGGGTTGGATTCAAATGCAGGTGCTAATTTTATCTCTCCTTTTATCTCTAAGTTTCCCCATAGACTTCAATGGGAACATATTTGAAAAACTGGAGGTAACATTTATCTCCTGCATTTGAATCTAGCCCTTAAAGCGGAACTACCACCCCACCATGACATTATCTGTGTGTGTAGTATTAATGTAGCTATAAAGCTCTGTGTAATTTTAAAAATCAGAAAACTGATCTACAAGGCACAAAAGAAGATTAAAGTTTAACCTTGTGACGTGTAGAGCATTGTGAGCGCTACTGTGCATGTCAATCTGGTTACTGGAATTAACTTTCAGCCACCTTTTGCCCATAACTGCGCCAGTGGTGAAAACGGTATGCTTTGCTTTTGCACCACTGGCTCAGTTATGGGCAAAAGGTAAAAAGTAATTCAATGACAAAGTGTCCCCCTCCCGCCCCTTTTACTGATGTAACACTGCTCAGTCAGAGCAGAAGGGAGGTGCCCAGGTAAACTGCAGAGAGGGACAATCTCGTAATACTTTGTTTTATCTTTATTTTATTTTGCAGGCATTAAAAAAACATGAAGAACGATATAAGTCTTATCTCTCAAACCTTTATGGTTTAAGAGATATTCACAAGCAAAGTTTCCCCCTCCCGCCCCTTTTACCTAGTGTAAGACACCTCCCCTCAGATGTGGAATGCAGTCCATAGACCAGACAGATAACAGAAGGGGACAATCTTCTTCCTATGAGAACAATGAAAGCCCTGCCCCCCTTGACAAGTTTTTCAGGTTTTTCCCTTATCTTAATTGAAGATTGTCCCTCTCTGCAGTCTACCTGGGCACCTCCCTTCTAATCTGGCTGAACGGCGGGGGTATACTTTGCTTGTGAATATCTCTTAAACCATAAAGGTTTGAGAGATAAGACTTATATCATTCTTCATGTTTTTTCAGTGCCTACAAAATAAAATAAAGATAAAACGAAGTATTACTATCCCTTTAAATTAAGATAAGGGAAAAAGCTGAAAGGCTTGTCAAGGGGGGCAGTGCTTTCATTGTTCTAATAGGAAGAAGATTGTCCCGTGCTGTTATCTGTCTGGTCTATGGACTTGATTCCACATCTGAGAAGAGGTGGCTTACACTACGTAAAAGGGACGGGAGGGGAAAACTTTACTTGTGAATATCTCTCAAACCGTAGGAAAACTTTACTTGTGAATATATCTCAAACCGTAAAGGTTTGAGAGATAAGACCTATATCGTTCTTCGTGTTTTTTTTAATGCCTACAAAATAAAATAAAGATAAAACAAAGTATTACTATCCCTTTAAAATCAGGGACTGTCCTGGACAATCAGTGACATGTGGTCACCTTATTTCCAATGTGCAGTATGGAATTTTCAGGGCATTTTTTTTTTCTACAAGAACTTAATAAAGAGTGCCAATACATACATAGCGATTCTTTAGTTTCACAATTGGAACTTAAAAAATAAACCTATTAGCTATAACAATTTCCATAAATATACACAGTTTTGTTAGTCTTTATAGAGAAAAAGGCGAATGTCTGCTACTCAATAAAGTACAGCAACACAGTGGTTGAGAACCAGTGCCCTAGATCACTGGTGGCTGACTCATAGCTCACCAGTTGTTGGACTACATCTCCCATTATCCCTAGCCTGCCATTGTCATACCTCCCAAGTGTCCCTCTTTAGAAGGGACAGCCCTTTTTGAGACCCAGATTCCTCTGTCCCGTCCTGGTGTCCCTCTTTTTAGGAGAACAGACTATGTTGTTTGTTTATGCATATCACATTGCTCCACAGCTATAAAACTCACATTAACGTTTGTATAAATGTCAGTATATATGTTTATAAATTAGTCTGTGTAAATAAGATCATTTGGTCCTGTTCTAAATCATATATTCAGTTACACAAAGCAGTGTCAATAGGTCATGAAACAACCTAAAAATTATCTGTAATGCCAGGACACCAGCCACACTCCCAGCAACACCATCTAAAACACAAGATTCCCTCTTTGGCCATTTGAAATGTTGAGAGGTATGCATTGCTGTAGTACATCAACAACTTCAGTCCCATAACCCCCCTTTTTGATTACATTTGATCAAAATAACATGTTGATACACATGAAAGTAATTTTTTTTTAATAAATCCTATTTAGAAACCATTGATAAATATAACATTATCATACTTATATTTATTTCCAGTTCTTGATACTATAAAAGGCGTTTTTAGGCAATTAAGAAAATCACTGTGTTATGAAACAACAGTCTAAGAAACAAGCGGAATACTTTTTTTTTTTTTTTTTAAGCCCTTTGGGTGGCAGAGAGGTAACAATCCCTCAGGCAATCAAAGGATTAATGTTCCTCGATTCCCCGACTAGCTGTTTGAAGAAGAGCCCAACATTGTCCAGGACATACTTGAAAACGAGAGAAATCTCAATGTATTCTTCCTGGTAAAACATTTTCTAAATAAAATAAATAAATAAAACATTGCTTGACACTGCAACTGAGACGTTGGTCACTGTGACGTCATAATGACAGATTTTTTTTTTTATTATAGTCAACAGGCGCTCAGTGTTCTGTAGTAGATGGGTGCTTATCAGCTTCGTTGAAGGTGTTGTAAGGTTTGTATTGTTAGTAGGGATGAGCGAGCACCCCGATGCTCGGGTGCTCTGACCGAGCACCCCCTGATGCTCGAGTGCTCGGCCGAGCACCCGAGCCCCATTCAAATGAATGGGAGCACTCGAGCATTAAACCAGGCACCCCCTGCTCTGATGAGCGGAGGGTGCCTGGTCAATGTCCCCCTTCATCTCCGCTATGCCCCTCTTCCACAATGTCCCCCTTCATCTCCTATGCCATAGCGGAGATGAAGGGGGACATTGTGGAAGAGGGGCATAGCGGAGATGAAGGGGGACATTGTGGAAGAGGGGCATAGAGTCTATGCCCCTCTTCCACAATGTCCCCCTTCATCTCCGCTATGCCCCTCTTCCACAATGTCCCCCTTCATCTCCTCTATGGCATAGGAGATGAAGGGGGACATTGTGGAAGAGGGGCATAGCGGAGATGAAGGGGCACATTGTGGAAGACGGGCATAGCGGAGATGAAGGGGGACATTGTGGAAGAGGGGCATAGAGTCTATGCCCCTCTTCCACAATGTCCCCCTTCATCTCCGCAATGCCCCCTTCATCTCCGCAATGCCCCCGTACCTCCATTCCCTGGTGGTCCAGCGGAGCGTCTTCGGATCTGTGCCTCTTCCGGCACAGATCCTCTTCACCCGAACATGTCGGGCGAGCACATGGCGGTACTCGTACGAGTACCGCCATGTGCCGAGCAGAGCGATGCTCGAGCCGATCCGAGCATCGGCCGAGCACGCTCGCTCAACACTAATTGTTAGGCTTATCAGGTACTTTATACGCTTCAAAATTTTATTTTAAATTCGATTTAGTTTTGCAGCTACTGCATACAGTAGACCCCACATTCGCTGCGGAACCCCCTGGCACTCAAGGGTTAAAGGCACTAGCGGCCTTATTTATAGCCACACTTCAGTAACGTAGGCAGGATTTTTTTTTTTAACCCCGTAAGTGCAGAGAGGTACGGAACGAATGCGTTCCCAACCACTCTGGCACTCAAAGGGTTACCCCCCCCCTCCCCGCTATAGGTCTGTTTTCACTTGTTCTGATAGTAATGACTAGTTTTCTGTTATCTGAACTAAATATAACTCAACGTAATAACGTAATCGAGGCTGAAAAATAAACTCCACAAATCTTACATCACCCCTTCTTTTTCCGGAGGAACTCAAATAGAACGAATTTACAATTTATATTTTTGAAATTGAACACCATTGTAAATGCCATCTGGTTAAAAGTTATGTAATTACATTGCTTTAGTGACGTGAGCATACAGTTTAATTGTGTATGATTACACTAAGACTACATAGGGTTTAGGGGTCTAATATAAACCTTTTATTTGCATTTTTTAACATTAATGAGCTACAACTTTAAATTATTTGGAGACATAAAGTATCTGATAACATGTTATTTGTTAAAATCTACTTCACATTCTTAAAGCATCAATGGATTTGTAATTTATATCATTAAGAGACTTGTTTTGTAACTTCAAGAATAAAGACCTGAGAAGCCTGAAAGTGGAATCTGAACTCGCCTGCAGCAAAGGAGATTCCAGACATCATGCACCTTATCAGGACATCTAGGAAGCATGGATTTGCCCTTCCCTGCTTCTAAGTGGACTGCAACTTTCGAAGACCTGTGACAGTAGTATTTATTGCAATGTTTGCACTTATTTTTGCTCAGTTCTCCATTTACAGGGCATGCCTTAAAGGGATAGTAACACTTAAGCCTTTGAGCTCTAGAGGGGTGTGCAACATGTGTACCCATCTGGCATTGAAAGCGTTAATGTATAAACCCTTTTGTAGGGTTTATCTTTTTAAAGGGATAGTAATACTTAAGTATTACTAATCCCTATATGGTTTGAGAGATGAACGCTTCTAAAGTTGCCCTCTCCCTCCCCCTTCCCTGTAGTCAGCGTTCTAGCTGACTCAGGGAAATCCGGTCAGAGATCATCAGGCGGCTCTGCAGCAGAGCCACGATCGCGTTAACTAAAAAAAAAACTTTCACTAAAACGGTCTTCTACGTGTGCTTGCAAAGTTTTCTTTTTTAGTAACGCGATCCGGCTGTGCTGGAGAGCCACCTGAAAGTCGTACGACTCTCTTCCTTTCAGTCAGCTAGAATGCTGACTAAGGGGAAGGCTGAGGGAGAGGGCAACTTTAGAAGCGATCATCTCTCAAAAGGTTTGAGAGATGACACTGGGGGCAATACGTTTTTTTAAGTAGTACTTTGCTGTAGGGATTAGTAATACTTAAGTATTACTATCCCTTTAAGTAAAACAGGGGTACTCCCACTGCTGAGATGTCATTTATTCAAGTTATTGCAAACAGTCTGAAGGTTTTATAGTGGCTCTGTGACTACACCACCCTATGCTAGAAGAAAGATCGCAATGGCACTTGTGTCAAACACCAAATTCCAATCCTTTGGCAGTAAAAATTGTCTTTTATTACAACATTTAAACTAACAGCATAGATGACGAAGGAGGTGGGAGACAAAAAAAAACACCCCATGGACAGAGCTGGTCAGGATCATAAACCTCCATAGAATGAATGGTGTAGCAACAGCACCAC
This sequence comes from Rhinophrynus dorsalis, assembly GCA_037306005.1. Lineage (NCBI taxonomy): Eukaryota > Metazoa > Chordata > Amphibia > Anura > Rhinophrynidae > Rhinophrynus > Rhinophrynus dorsalis. The sequence continues at coordinate 420,934,249 of CM074722.1, forward strand.
TATATAAGCTTAGCCCATAGTGATTTTGCACCTGAAAGAATTAAAGGGATAGTAATGGTTAATTTTAAGTTGATTTAATATTGTATACATTAAAAAAGATTAACATCAATGTAAGTCTTATCTCTCAAACCTTTATGGTTTGAGAGATATAACTTGCTAAAGTTATCTGTTCCTGGCTGTTTTACTGAAGTCTGCCATCTAGCTGACAGCTGCAGATTCCAGTCATTTGACCAGACAGAGTCTCTTCAGGAGAGCTGAAATCATACTATTTAGAAATAAATACTTAATTGGAATGGTCTACAAATGTGCTTGCAAGCCAGGCACACTTTGTAGTCCATTCTAAATTAAGTATTTATCTTTAGCTATCGTTATATCGGCGCTGCTGAAGAGCTACATCTGGTCAAGTGACCATAATCTGCTTCTGACAGCTTTACAGCTCGTCAATCAGAAAGGGGAGGGACCAGAGAATGTTATTTTCCTATAGCTCTCAAACCATAATGGTTTGAGAGATACAAATAAGTGCAAGTACTCTCTTTTAATTGTATATACCATATAGTTAATACTCTTTTTCTGACATTACTATCTCTTTAAAGTCTGAACTGCAATGACTTTCAATAAAACACCCCAGCAGTCCAAGCACCCTTATTTTACTTAGGAGAGTAAATCTATATTACATGCTTTCACACGCAAGAAGTTGCCTACACATCTGGCACTCAAATGTTAAGACTGTCTTCTCTCCTGTGCTCAAGAAGGGAAACAATCTTAGACATGGTCTGTTGGTATAGGATAGTAAATTTTACCTACCACAGTTAAATAATGCAGTTGATCAACCACATTGAGGAGCCCATAAATTAGTGGAACAGTACACCCAACAATGAATTTAACTTCATGTGTGTCCCTGATTACCTTTTAAGTGGTTCAGAAGTGTGTTAAAACCTACTAGTGTTACCTGATCTCACTATGATTATGTAGAGTTGGGTGATGGCTGTTCCACTTCTGTTCTCATTGGTAAGTTGCTGCTAAGGTGGCTGAGAAAAACAAACTTTAAGGAATCTGGTCTTTCTTAGCTTCCATAGCAGCCATTTGCCAAACAAAGTGGAAGTAGAGCAACCTTCACCTGCCCATGCATGAATCAGTGGGATTGGGTGAGGGACTAGGGGATTAAGAACCTATGAGCTACTTGCACCACTTAACTGGTTATCAGACTTTTGTAGCTCCATATTTTGTGGTGAACAAAATGTGTAAACTAATACTGTTTTAAACCAAAGTATTCCAGTTTTAATGCCCCTGACATCAGCTGCATGGCAATCTACCAAATGCACCTAGGACTCTGTCGGGCGTTACACACTGCTTAGCGAATTATTATATAGGATATGCATTCGGGTGACAGGCAGGACGGAGCACGGATATCTTGCCCTAGTTACATCCGCGCGCCTGCTCTGTCAGTCCCAGACGGCTGTAGGAGGCATTGCTAGGAGCCATTCGGCTCCGGAAGGGACTGACAGCGCAGGCGCGCGGATGTAACTAGGGCAAGATGTCCGCGCTCCTTCCTGCCTGTCAGCCGAGGATGACTGCATATTTCTCCATAACCAAGTAATAATTCTGGCAACTAGCACTACTAAGCAGCTAGTCGCCAGATAGGGAATTATTACAAACAAAGTTTCTTAGCGGTGTTAGTTCCGCTTTAAGATAGTTCCATTGACTTGGTCAGACCTCTTCAGTAAAGCTTGATGTGAGGGCAAGTGGTGGGAGGGGGAAATTAAAACTGGCATAACTTTTCTATTATTCCGTTTTAAAGGGATCATTACGTTTCACAAAAACAGCAACTACAATTAATCTTCATAGTATTTGAGCCATAGAGAGTGTTATTTCAATACTGTCAGAGTTGTAGTTCAAGAGTAATCGAATTATAAAGTATCATTCTCCTGCCCTTTTACGTAGTGTAAGTCACCTCCCCTCCCCAGATGTGGAATCTGGTCCACTTGACCAGACAGCTCACAGCAAGGGACAATCTTCTTACTGTGAACATAAGGAAAACCCTGTCCCCCCATTGACAGGCTCCCTTATGCTAATTGAAGATTGTCCCTCTCTGAGATACACTTGGCCAGTCTTGCTGCTCTGTGGTGAGCAGGGTTACATCAGTAAAATGGGCGGGAGGATACTTCAATTACTCTTGAACTACAACTCTGACAGTATAGAAATAACTTTCCATGGCCCAAATACTATGAATATTAAGTGGAGCTGCTTTTATTGTGAAACATTACTATCCCTTTAAGTTGAAAATCAGTGTTAATCTTCAAAGATTGTGGAATGCACTATTAAAGGGGTAGGCAACCTTGGTCCTCAAGTAGCCAACAGTACACATGTCAGGGTATCCATAATGGAGCACAGTCTAATTATTGGCTGTCAGATTAATTGGTCTCCCTTTGCTCATTCAAAGGATAACCTGAAAACATGCAATGTTGGCTAACACCCTGTACTTTGTCAATTATGTCACCAGATATTTATTATTCATTATACTTTTAGATAATGCACTGCACAGTTTTAAATGTCATTATCATTGTGTTCCCCTTGTAATTTTAGTTGTTCCCCTCCTGCCCCCTTTGCCTATGTCACTATTCTTCTTTTGGATCAGCGAGCTGGTCTCGATGGATTGTAGTGAGGGACAATCTTGTATCGGCACAAGGAAAACCATGTTCCCCTTCATCAAGGGTGGGAACAGATTTCCATATACAGACACAGATAATATTGTCCCTTGTGATCCCATCTGGTCAAGTGACCGGCTTTCTGAGGGAACTATGTCTGATGTGAAAAGGGGCAGGAGGGGGAAACTTTCAACTCCGATTTCTAGGAGAATAACAGTATTGAGATTCAAAAAGTATAATGAATAATAGAAAATAACTTTATCTGGTAAAATTACTAGATCTTTAACTTTACATGGCTTTCTGCCATTGAAATTAAAGGGATAGTAATACGTCAATTAAAGTTTAGCTCTGACTATTATTTACAATTTTTTTTAACATGTAGCGCTATATATAGTTACTTACATTGTTGTAGTTAAAATGCTATTCAAGATGAAAGGAGCCACCTCCCCTTAGATATGTAATCCAGTCTGCCTCTGTCTGGTCTGGATGGCGAGCAGCTAGGGACAATCTTCAGTAAGCAAAAGGAAAATCCTGCCATCCTTCCTCAAGGGGGCAGGATTTTCCTTGTATTTACTGAGTGAAGATTGTCCCTCGCTGCTCGCCATCCAGACCAGATAGAGGCAGCATGACGCAGGGAAAGGGGCAGGAGGGGGGATCCTTTCGTCCTGAATAGCATTTGAACTACAACATTATAAGTAATTATGTGTGTATATATAAAGTCTAGGTTATAGCCAGAGAAGAGCACTCAACAGGACTTGCAAAAAAAAAAATTTTTATTTGTCGACGTTTTGGCCCCCAACATGTCTTCCTCAAGGCCCGATGGGGGCCGAAACGTCGACAAATAAAACATTTTTTTATTTGCAACTGTTGAGTGCTCTTCTCTGGCTATTAATCTTAATAACCGAGACTTTATATGAAGATGTTAAGGAGCACCCAGGCATTTATTCTAATTAAATCAATATATGAGGAGTGCCCTACTGAGACTTTTTAATTATATATATATATATATATATATGTATATATATATATATATATATATATATATATATATAGTAGAGGAAAGGATTCAAGCATTCGCAGGTCTTTCTCAGGAAGAAAAATGAGTTTAATTAAATGATGTGTCAACGTTTCGGCCAGGCACAGCTAGCCTTCCTCAGGTCCTGAGGAAGGCCAGCTGTGCCTGGCTGAAACGTTGACACATCATTTAATTAAACTAATTTTTCATCCTGAGAAAGACCTGCGAGTGCTTGAATCCTTTCCTCTACAATACTATTTTGCCATTCAATAGCACGCAGGCAGTGTACTCTAAAAGTGTACGTGCCTCCACTGAAACACGCATATATATATATATATATATATATATATATATATATATATATATATATATATATATATATATATATATATATATAGTATAAATATGTAAAGAAAAAGCTGGCACACTCAGGGCGTTTCTTCAAGTGCAGTTGTACTTAGGTGTGATACCTAAGTAAAACTGCACTTGAAGTTAAGCTCTGAGTGCGACGGCTTTTTCTTTACATAGTCATACTGTATGGACTCCCATTCGGCAGTGGCACCCAGGCAGTTATCACAACAGTGAGAGTGCTTCCCAACTGATATATATATATATATATGTGTATATATATATATATACATATATATATATATATATATATATATATATATATATATATGTGTGTGTGTGTGAGAGAGCAACATGTTAAAATTGTAAATAATACTCGGAGCGAAACTTTAATTGAGGTATTATTATCCCTTTAAAGCGGCTATAGTTTGGCAGCTTATTTCACTCTTGTATTTTTTTCAATTTGAGACACTTGTATTGAAACAGCCTAATGTCAGCTAAAAATTGTAATGTACGTGGAATTGTTTGAATTTCTTTAAGTACTTTAATGCTAGAGAATGTTTCTCAATGGCTCAGATTTCTTCTGAAAATGCTGATATAATTAAAAGTAATTTTTTTAATTTTTATAAATGTATTTTTATGTACTTTTTTTTCTTGCCCAATGACAGTGCTGTAAAAAGTCTGTTTTGCTTTAATTAAATTTACACTTTGGAATGTTTCATGTCTCGTTTTAATTTGGTTTTCAAACTTTCTAGAAATGTTTTTCAGATAACCATGGACTGTCCTTCATAAAATGTAGTATTCTCCCAGCGTCAACCTTCTAACGGACGTTCCTGTAAATTTGAAGTACACATTTTGGTTCTTACTAGTAGGCAATAACAAAAGTATCAGTTGTTCATGGGTAGATTTAATAAACACACGCTTGTACAACTGATGTTCTCATTGCCAAACAACTTATTAATTTCATCATCAAATCACATTTTTTCTGTTGTCTTAAATTTCATTTCATTTCCTTGGGCAGGTTGCTCACAGGAGATGAGAAGTCAGAGCATATAAGTGAGGTGAACAGCAATCATGGGCAGATGTCTATGGATGATCAGCAACTTAGGTCACCAATCATTTTGTTCCTATTATGTAACAAATTTCATATAAGCCATTTGCACAATTCTAGAAGTATCTTCCAATACAGTAACATGAAGGAAAATCATGACACATCTTTCCTTCAACTGTATTTAAACTTTCCAGTGTTCCTATTATTCCATATGTTGCACAAGGTAAGTACATGCACTGCAGGGATACATTGGCCAGGGTTGCACATGCAGCTGTTGAATCTACTTTTGCCAGCAAACATGCAGTGGATGCAAACTTTCAGAAAGTGCTGGTTGAAAGGTAAAATTCTTGAGAAATTGGTGACTATAAATAGGGAAAAGTCTTGCATATCAGGGGTTATGGAGCAAATATTTACTATAGAACGCTACACATTTATTGAATATACATATAACATTTTACATTACTAGTGATTATATGCTTGAGCTACTGGAAACTGTATACCAAAATTCCTCATTTTTTTGTCTGGTCTCAAGCTTAAATGATGTTCAATGACATAAGTTGGCGAGAGAGAGGTGTATCCAGTGATACAACACATTTCGTGTGGTTTCTCGAGTCCATAAAAGCATCTGAAAGGTATGAAAAAAAATAGGGATACATCTGAAGTAATCTTCAGTGGATGCATAACTCAAAATGGGTTTGAGATTGTTAAAGCATGATCATGGAGAATTAAATCACTAATGTCATCGGTATGGACTGCCATAAAGTAAACACTAAAAAAAACAATTGCAAAACGGCCTGGTAGATCTGTCTGGTCTGTCTGGTGGGTGGCAAATTCAAATATGCCAGTTTCCTTGACTATATTCCCAGGTCCTGCTATGGCCAGTTTTCCATTGTGCAGACTCGCAGCTGGATTCATGTCAAGGTGTTAGTCTGTGCATCGAATGATGGTCTGGGCTGGACCTGGAAACGTACAGCAAATTCAGACATTGGCAGACAAATCTGAGGAGGGATCAACATTATTTAAGGTAGGGGAATGGACATACATATACACAGGATCACCATATATTCAGACATACTTATTTTTCCAAACATACATGTCAATACTTTTGTAAATTATACATATGTAGTTAATTTAGTCATACTGGAAGCATCGCAGGATTAATGCATAGGTAACATTTAAGCATGGGGTTATCTGAAGATTAAGTAGAATGCAATTTTGCTTTAATTCATGCTTCAGAATACTTTCATTTCTACCGCTTTAGAAAAAAATCATTGATTGCACCAGGGTAGAACTTAAGGTCTTGTGTTCTTGCTGTACATTTGATGTGAATGACTGCATAAAAGGTGTATTGTAGCTGTCGCTCCTAAAGTGCACCAGGCCCAAAAGGGTCAATCAACACATTCTCAGGAATGCAGGTATGGGGTGATGACTAAAAGCAAATATGTTCAATAACTTGGGTCTGCAGGACTATACCAAGATTTTTCTTACACAAATGAAAAACTGCATGATTGGTACATGCTGTTCTGGAAGTACTTAAGTGGTTAAAGCGGAACTACCACCCCTTTTAAACTTTGTTCCAAATAATTACCCATCTGGCGACTAGCTGCTCAATAGTACTAGTTGCCAGAATTATTACCGCGTTACTGAGAATTCTCTACTGCTCCTGGACCGACAGCCAGGAAACAGCTCAGACATCTTTCCTTAGTGACGTCTGTGCGCCTGCGCTGTCCATCCCAGCCTGCTCTAGGAGGCATTGCTAGGAGCCGTTTGGGACCAAAAGGGACTGACAGCGCAGGCGCGCAGATGTCACTATGGAAAGATGACTGCGCTGTTTCCTGGCTGTCAGTCCGGGAGCAGTATAGAATTCTCAGTAACACGGTAATAATTCTGGCAACTAGCTGCCTAATGATATGGGTAATTATTTGGGGCAAAGTTTAAAAGGGGTGGTAGTTCTGCTTTAATTGGTAAACTAAAGCAAGTTGGATTTTGTAGTCCTTTATCAGGCAGTGCTTTGCATTGTGGTATTTTCTGCACTTAGTAATATAAATGTTTGTTGCACCAGGAGTTGCCACACTAACAAATAGCGAGCAACGTGTAGGTTGTTTTAAATTGGAATGAACTAAAACAAAAAGCAATTCTGCTCTTTCCATAGAAATTACCCAAATTTGTGAACCCTGTATAGAGCATATATTACGCCGTTGTGTTAACTTTCAAAAAAAGTTTCTCACATAGTTTAGCCAAGGTATGCAAAAAAAAGAAACAACAGGGATACATCAGAAGTAAACTTCAGTGTATGCATAACTCAGAATGGGTTTGAGATTGTTAAAGCACGATCATGGAGAATTAAATCACCAGTGTCATGGGTATGGACTGCCATAAAGTGAACACTAAAAAAAAATTGCAAAACGGCCTGGTAGATCTGTCTGGTGGGTGGCAAATTCAAATATGCCAGCTTCCTTGACTATATTCCCAGGTCCTGCCATGTCCAGTTTTCCATTGTGCAGAGTTGCAACTGGATTCATGTCAAGGTGTTAGTCTGTGCATCAAATGATGGTCTTGGCCGGACCTGGAAACGTACAGCAAATTCAGACATTGGCAGACAAATCTGAGGCTGGATCAACATTATTGAAGGTAGGGGAATGGACATACATATACACCGGATCACATTATATTTATTTTTTCCAAACATGCATGTCAATACTTTTGTAAATTATACATATGTACTTAATTTAGTCATACTGGAAGCATCCCAGGATTAATGCATGGGTAAAATTTAAGCATGTGGTTATGTGAAGATTAAGTAGAATACAATTTTGCTTTAATACATGCTTCAGAATACTTTCATTTCTAACGCTTTAGAAAAAAATAATTGATTGCTCCAGGGTAGAACTTAAGGTCTTGTGTTCTTGCTGCACATCTGATGTGAATGACTGCATAAAAGGTGTATTGTAGCTGTTGCTCCTAAAGTGCACCAGGTCCAAAAGGGTCAATCAACACATTCTCAGGAATTCAGGTATGAAGTGATGACTAAAAGCAAATATGCAATAACTTGGGTCTGCAGAACTATACCAAGATTTTTCTTACACAAATGAAAAACTGCATGATTGGTACATGCTGTTCTGGAAATACTTAAGTAGTTAAAGCGGAACTACCACCCCTTTTAAACTTTGCTCCAAATAATTACCCATTTGACGACTAGCTGCTCAATAGTACTAGTCGCCAGAATTATTACCGCGGTACTGAGAATTCTCTACTGCTCCTGGACTGACAGCCAGGAAACAGCTCAGACATCTTTCCTTAGTGACGTCTGCGCGCCTGCGCTGTCAGTCCCAGCCTGCTCTAGGAGGCATTGCTAGGAGCCGTTTGGGACCAAAAGGGACTGACAGCGCAGGCGCGCAGATGTCACTATGGAAAGATGACTGCGCTGTTTCCTGGATGTCAGTCCGGGAGCAGTATAGAATTCTCAGTAACACTGTAATAATTCTGGCAACTAGCTGCCTAATCATATGGGTAATTATTTGGGGCAAAGTTTAAAAGGGGTGGTAGTTCTGCTTTAATTGGTAAACTAAAGCAAGTTGGAGTTTGTAGTCCTTTATCAGGCAGTGCTTTGCATTGTGGTATTTTCTGCACTTAGTAATATAAATGATTGTTGCACCAGGAGTTGCCACACTAACAAATAGCGAGCAACGTGTAGATTGTTTTAAATTGGAATGAACTAAAACAAAAAGCAATTCTGCTCTTTCCATAGAAATTACCCAAATTTGTGAACCCTGTATAGAGCATATATTATGCCGTTGTGTTTACTTTCAAAAAAGTTTCTCACATAGTTTAGACAAGGTATGCAAAAAAAAGAAACAACAGGGATACATCAGAAGTAAACTTCAGTGTATGCATAACTCAGAATGGGTTTGAGATTGTTAAAGCACGATCATGGAGAATTAAATCACCAGTGTCATGGGTATGGACTGCCATTAAGTGAACACTAAAAAAAAAATTGCAAAACGGCCTGGTAGATCTGTCTGCCAATGCGATTGCTCCACTTTAGTGACAGACAACCTCCGTCATGGGAGGATGATGGGTAGTGGGACGGAGCTCTCTCTGGTCGGTAAAGTTCGGCAAGCCGGAAGTAGGCTGCTGGACACTTTTTAAAGTTTAATTCTTGCGAATGTAACTGCTTTTTAAATATAATGAACACTATTTTCAGTGTTTTAGAGAAATGCTCTTACTAATGAGCATTACATGTAGTTAGGTGAGAGATCCCCTTTAACAGTATGTATATGCTGCAGTACCTGCAGAGAGAAGAGTTGGGTAACTTGCGGTTTGCTTTTCATCTATGGTAAAGTATTCATAGAGGGCAAATGTATTTTAATTTAATTTAGACCCAGCAAAACATAGGGAAGATAATCAGGCATTCACTGACTGCAATGACAGGAGTAAAATAACTGTACTTGCAAATGTATAAGATTCCATTACTAATGTAAAGAAGTACCAATGATTGTCAAATCATTTCAAATCTTGTCTAACTTGTTGTATTATGTGGATATTTTGAGCAATGTTTTTGTGGAGGGAATGTTTCTGATTATCTCAACAGTCTTCGTCAAGAGACACACATCAGCCGTATGAATCTACTGCAGAGTCCACTAAAGTAAGGATTATTTTACAGCTCTCAATTGTGCAATCATGAGGGAAAAAATAACATGGCTTATTTGATGAAGTTGTAAGAAAACACTGAGAGCATATTACATCTTATATATGTCAAACTGTGCTTCATAGGAACACAAAGAATCATTGCACCTGTATAGGGGGGTTGTGTATAGCTTTCTCATTGCAGGAACATAGAACATCTGAATCCTGACCACAGTCCACTATAGTAAGAGATGCATAATTTCCTAACATAGTTGTCTTTGAAAATTGGTCAAGATAGAGCAGAGTCAGATTATAAGGCGTACGATGATAATGATTGAGATAGCTGGAAATATCTAATGTAGGAAATATTGAAGAATCTTTGCTCTTGGATTTCTGCTTCACAGTTCTCCATAGCATGTTCAGCCCGTGTGTAGTAATTTGGATCACTTGCTGTTTGCTTTTCATACTTTTTCAAGTAATCAGAGATAAGAGTTGAAATATCAATGATTGTCAAATCAAGTGTTTTCTAAGTGTATTATTTGGATATTTTGGGCAATGTTTTTGTGGAGGGAATGTTTGTGATTATCTCAACAGGCTTTGTCAAGAGCCATACATCAGCTGTATGCATCTAATGCAGAGTCCACCAAAGTAAGGATTACTTTATAGCTCTCAATTATATTTCATCTGAGCAATCATAAGTGAAAAAATAATATGGCTTATTTTAAGAAGTTGTAAGAAAACATTAGGAAAGCATACTGCATCTTATATATATCTGATTCTGCATCACAGTGAGACAAAGAATCTTTAAACTTGGATCTTTATACTGAAGAGGTGTGTCCTGTTTCTATTCAATGTGGTACTGTTATGAAATGACATTTTCCTCTGTGTCCAATCCACAGCAATAGACTGTGGATATTGACTCCACCCTCCAGCTGGTAGGACCAATTAAAAAAATTATAAAGTTGCCTGCTCCCCTTCTCTGCTCGGTTAATTTGGTCCTACCAAGCTGGAGGTCGGAGGTCCTTCACTTCCTTAATACTCCATCTTAGGTCTCCTGACTGTTAGATAGTTATAGCGATTCCTTATAATTTCATTTTTTTTCCCCTTCATTTTTTTCCCTTGGAGGCATTGCACTTTTAGGTGTATGTTTATTGTTTTAAGTTCATCATTGTAAATCACCTATTAATGCAATTTACACATTTAAAACCTTTGAGGAGCTTTCGTCCGGGATCTGGCCTTATTCAATAAGTTTACTAACCCGGTTCCAGTTCCCTCCCGTTTGAAATCGGTGATTTCTAAGCGTATTCTTCCCTTCCCTCTCTTCGTCATGCCTGTGCCGGCTCCAAACGCGCAAAGTAGAGGTGTCTGCTGATGACGTTACTTTATCCAGTACATCCGGAGGTGGAACTGGAAGTCGTCGCTTGTGTGTTCCAGTTTGGAACGCAAAAGCAAGATGGAGCTCACGGCTTTAAATAAACAGCAAGGAGCGCCATGGGATGATTGTAAGTGCAATATTTAGTTGCTGTTTGTAATTTTCTAAGGCTATTATCTGCTGTTTGATATCTAGAGTTTATATATATATATATATATATATATCAGTATCTATTGCGTTACTAGTCAGCTATCCTTAGGATATGTCATCCAAAGAAGGGAAATCAGACAAGAAACAAGCAGAGACTTCCAAGGTGGATAAGTCTGCTGCACAGACAAAATCCTGTGCAGGATATGAGGCAAAGATTGCTATATCAGACAATGTCAAACTGTGTCCTGAATGTTTAAAAAAGATCTATAACACTGAGGTCCCAGCTCAATTTATGGATTTTCTCAGTTGGATGAAGTCATCAGTGCAAGACTCATTCATCTCTATGCAAGAGACTTCCAGGAAAAGACAACGGCTTGCAGACCCACAGGAAAGGATGTCATATATGCTGGAGGGTGAGGACACTACATGCTTAATGGAGCTTGAATCTGCAGGCTCTTCTGCAGAGGAAGGGAAAATTACCAAAGAGCAGGGAGCTTTCAGTACAGACAAAGTTGACAGTCTAGTTAAAGTCATGTGCAAGACACTAGGTCTAACGGACACCCAGAAAGAGCTAAACGTGATGGATGCAGCTTTCATCAGATACAAGAAGGAGATCTCTTCCTTTCCTGTACACAGCTGTATCAAAGATATGATATCCACTGAATGGAAAATGGGGAACAGACACTCACAAAACACAAGATGCATGCAGCGTATGTACCCTTTTATAGAAGAAGACACTGGTTCATGGGTTTCCCCTCCCAGGGTGGATGTTGTGGTAGCTCAAACTTCTAAAAGAACTGCACTGTTACTAGAAGAAGAAACTTCACTCAAGGATCCTATGGACAGAAGGACAGCGTCAACTTTGAAAAAACAGTTCACAGTGATTGGTCAATCTATGAAAACAGCTACAGCGATGGATTGTGTCTTCCAAACACTTAGAATCTGGTTGACGGAGTTTGAAGAGAAACTCGATTCAGCAGTATCCAGATCCCACCAGTTGAAAGAAATAGGTCCTATAAAGGACGCTATAAATATTTCTTGTGATGCTTCATTTGATAACATCAGAGGGCTTGCAAAGTCATCCGCTTTATCCATTGCTTCAAGAAGAGCTATCTGGTTAAAATCCTGGGAGGCATATGCTACTTCCAAGAATAAACTTGTTTCATTACCTTTTTCAGGCAATAAACTGTTTGGAAGTCAACTTGAGGACATCATTCATCAGTCTTCAGGAGGAAAGAGTCAGTTTCTACCTCAACAAAGAAGATCCAGATCATCTCGTCCCAGAAACAGTGCCGCAAGGAAGCAGTCCTTTCGAGATTCAAAAAGGTACAGGCTGGGCCGATCTTAATTTCAGAGACAGCGTGGCGCGGCTCAGGGATCCAGGTTTGGAATCTGAAAAGAGTTCCAGAAGAAATCTATATTCCAACAAGACCAACAATGAAGTAGTAGTGACCCCATCTCCGACTCCAGTAGGGGGCAGGCTGGAGTAATTCATAGACACATGGTACAAGATCAATCCAGACAAGTGGGTGCGTATCTTAGCGATGGGGTACTACTTAGAGTTCAAGACTGTTCCACGCTTTCAAAACTACAGAGCTTCCAGAATCAGGAATTATCAGACGGCAGCAGATATGAAGCTAGCAATTCAGTCTCTGTTGAACAACAAAGTCACTGAAAAGGTGCCCAAGACTCAAGAGTTCCATGGGAATCATTCAACAATTTTTGCTGTTCCCAAACCTTCAGCGGGCTTACGAATCATCTTGGACTTAAATAGAATCAATTCACACCTAAAGTTACAGAGATTCAAGATGGAAACCATCCTGACGGCTCTCAAGATTATCTTCCCTCAGGCATTCCTCACCAGAATAGATCTGAGGGATGCCTATTATCATATTCTGGTTCATTCCTCTCAAAGAAGATTCCTCAGGTTCTATGTCTTCCAGACTCATTTTCAATACAATGTCCTTCCATTCGGGCTAGTATCGGTGTCCTGAGTTTTCACCAAGATATTGGCGGTAGCCATGGCAGCTTTGCTAAGACAGCGCATAAAAGTGTTTCCTTACTTGGACGACATGCTTACAGTGGGAGAATCAAAAGACGAGGCAAAAAGAAGCACAGCCATAGCCCTGAAACTTCAAGAACTAGATTAGATAGTACATTTTCAAAAAAACCCAGCTACAGCCAGTCCAAGAACTATTATTTCTGGGTGTCCTGTTCAATACAAAACAGGAACTGGCAACTCTATCACCAGACAGACAAAACTGCATAACACACAGAGTATCAGCATTTTTGAAACATCAAAATCAGATGGCAAAGGAATTCTCACGACTTTTGGGGAACCTGTCGTCTGCACATCCAATAATCCCATGGGCCAGAGCTCACAGTCATTGGACGCAGATTAACTATCTAAAATGCTACAAACAGGATCCTGCCAACATGTGGCAGAAAATTCCCATCTGCTTGAACACTCGGAAAGAATTAAGATGGTGTTGCCAGCCTCTAAATCTGTCTCAAGGAAAGTCACTGAGGGTAGTGGATTGGGAAACCGGAACAACTGATGCCAGCTTAGGCGGCTCGGGAGGTCTTTGGAGCGCAAAGACTGTCCAGGGAACTTGGTCACAAAAATAGTCAAAGATGCAGATAAACCTGCTAGAACTTCTAGCAATTTGGAAAACCCTCAAATACCTAGAAAACGATTTCAGGGGCAAGCATGTGCTAGTACTCTCAGACAACACCAACGCAGTGCAATACCTATTGTACCAAGGAGGGACAAGAAGTCAGTTGCTCAACCGATTATCCTTCAAAATCCTTCACTGGTCAGAAGCAAGACTGGCAGCATTAAAGACAACTTACTGGAAATCTCAATGCTCAGGCAGACTACCTGAGCAGATTTCACATAGATCAGGGTGAATGGTCTCTGGACAATGCAGTATACCAAGAGATCAAAGCAGACCTGGGAAAACCCACAATAGACCTCATGGCATCAGAATTCAATAACAAGTGTCAGACATTCTTCTCCAGATGGAGGTCCAGCAGAGCAACAGGACAGGATGCTCTCCTTTACAGATAGAACTTTCATCTGGCGTATCTGTTTCCACCACTTCCCTTATTGACAGAGGTGATTCTAAAGATCAAGAGCAAGAAGGCAGAAGTGATCTTAATTGCTCCAGATTGGCCCAGGAAGATCTGACACTCTGATCTCCTAAAAATGTCCATCAGAGAACCAATCAGGTTACCAGTAATTCCGAACTTGTTATCACAGTGTCCAATTTACCATCCGAATCCAGCCTTTTTGAAGCTGATGGCATGGCGGCTTAGCGGCAGTCTCTGAAACTCAAAGGACTCTCAGATTCTGTAATTGAGACTATCTTGGCAGGAAGATACTCTTCAACTGAAAAAATTTACTACAGAGTCTGGTCCATCTTCCACAAATAGTGCATTCCCCAGAACGTAAACAGAGTCAATATCTCGTCTGGTAAAATGCTGGATTTCCTTCAAGAGGGATCAAAAAAGGGATTAAGACCCGCCTCCTTGAAAGTGCAAATATCAGCTTTATCTGCAGTACTAGCTTCTCCATTTGCAGAACAATATGTTTTCAGATGATATCTGTCAGCTATCACTCAAATCAAATTGACTTTCAGAGATGTCATTCCCCCATGGGATTTAAATCTGGTGCTGAAACAGCTTTGTTCCCATAGGTTCTTTAAACCTCTGGAGGAGGTTTCACTGAAACACTTGACATCAAAGACTATTCTGCTTACAGCAGTTACGTCAGCATGCAGAGTGGGAAAGCTTCAAGCCCTCCTATGCGTGGCACCATATCCGGTGCTTCACCAAGATAAGGTGGTTTTGAGTACAAAGCCTTCATTCCAGTCCAAAGTGGTCTCCACCTTTCACTTAAGTCAATATATCATTCTGCCTTCGTTTTGTGCAAATCCGGCCAACAAGAAAGAGATGGAGCTTCATAACTTGGACCTTGTAAGATGTCTACAGAATTACCTTAATAGAACCAAGGGGTTTCGTAAATCTCAATCTCTTTTTGTACATTTCGGTGGAAAGTGGAAAGGTACAGTGACATCTAAGACCTCCATCTCTAAGTGGATAAAAAAGTGCATTATCCTACCTTACAAGTCAGCTACAAGAGAATCCCCACTGGGGATTAAACCACACTGTTTCCACTTCCTGGGCACAGAAGACTGACGCTATGCCGAAGGAGATCTGTAGGGCGGCCACTTGGTCCTCCTTATGCACCTTTGTGAAACATTACAAGCTAGACATTCATGCATCGTCAGATGCAAGATTCGTCAGGAAGGTGCTAGAAGCAGCCATTCCTGTTTCGCATTAGAAACCCCTTCCTCGTCACTGGGGTACTGCTTTGGTAAGTCCCACAGTCTATTGCTGTGGATAGGATACAAAGGAAAAGGAGAAATTTTACTCACCGATATTTTGTTTTCCTCTGTGTCCTTCCACCACGACCCACCCATCTATATTTATGTTTGCGGTATGGTTGTAGTATCGTTACTTTCATAACTATCTATATGTATATTTATTTACAATATTTACAATATAATCAAGCACTCACAGGTCTTTTAGATACGGGATAACTATTTATTCAAACAGCAAGTCAACGTTTCGGCCAGGTGCAGCTGGCCTTCCTCAGGACCTCTATATTTAGATATGTGTACCTGTAATTCATTGCATTTAATTTATATGCTGCATCTGTGTTTCATGTTTACATGAGATGACACATTTAAATACTCGGTTGTCTGTATCTAATGATGTTTTATATATTTTTCGCTGGCTTCATCGAAATCACTGAGCAGAGAAGGGGAGTAGTCAACATTATCAATTTTTAAATTACTACCAGCTGGGGGGTGGAGTCAATACCCACAGGCAATTGCAATGAAAGGACACAGAGGAAAACAAAATATCGGTGAGTAAAATTTCACCTTTTTTGGGTTGGTTGGAGGGTATATAGGGTTTGTGTATTGCTTTCTCATTGCAGGTGCTTACAACAAGGAGCAAAGAACATCTGAATACTGACCACAGACCACTAATGTAAGAAATTCATTATTTCCCACCAAAGTAGTTTTTGGACTATGGATTAAGAATCAGCATAGTCAGATTATGAGGAGGATGATAATGATTGCGATAGTTGGAAATTACTATTGTAGGACATACAGTAACTTTAATTATCTTGGATTTATACTTCACAGTTCTCCATAGCATGCTCAGCACCTTCAAAGTGAATATTTGGATCACTTGCTGGTTGCTTTTCATGTATGGTAAAGTAATCAAAGAGGGTAAGTGTTGAAATATCAATGATTGTCAAATCAAATGTTTTTTAAGTAACTGTATTATGTGGATATTTTGGGCAATGTTTCTGTGGAGGAAATGTTTCTGATTATCTCAGCAGGCTTTGTCAAGAGCCATACATCAGCTGTATGTATCTACTGAAGAGTCCACCAAACTAAGGATTACTTTTTAGCTCTAAATTGAATTTCATCTGAGCAATCATGAGAGAAGAAATAGCATGTATTATTTGAAGAAGTTATTAGAAAAAACTAGGAAAGCATATTGCATCTTGCATATGTCTGATTCTGCTTCACAGTGAGAGAAAGAATCTTTAAACCTGGATCTTTATACTGAAGAGGTGTGTCCTGTTTTATTTCTATTGAAAGTGTTAGTGTTATGAAATGCCAATTGTATTTTTTTTTGGGGGGGATATGGGGTTTCTGTATTGCTTTCTCATTGCAGGTGCTTTAAAACATGGAGCATAGAACATCTGAATCCTGACCTCAGTCCAGTAATGTAAGAAATGAATTATTTCCCACAAAAGTTCTGTTTGGAATATGGATTAAGATTGACTATAATCAGATTATGAGGAGGAGGATGTTACTGATAGAGATAGTTGAGAATAAGTATTGTAGGACATATAGTAACTTTTGTTCTCTTGGATATATACTTCACAGTTCTCCATAGCATGCTCAGAACCTTCAAGGTCAAGATTTGGATCACTTGCTGTTTTCTTTTCATGTATGGTAAAGTAATCAGAGAGGGTAAATTGAAATATCAACTATTGTCAAATCAAGTGTTTTCTAAGTGTATTATGTGGATATTTTGGGCAATGTTTTTGAGGGGAGAATGTTTGTGATTATCTCAACAGGCTTTGTCAAGAGCCATACATCAGCTGTATGTATCTACTGCAGATTCCACCAAAGTAAGGATTACTTTATAGCTCTAAATTGAATTTCATCTCAGGAATCATGAGAGAAGAATTAGCATGTATTATTTCAAGAAGTTGTAAAAAAAAAAAAGGAAAGCATATTGCATCTTGCATATGTCTGATTCTGCTTCACAGTGAGAGAATGAATCTTTAAAGCTGGATTTTTATATTAAAGAGGTGTGTCCTGTTTTATTTCTATTGAAACTCTTAATGTTATGAAATGCCAATTTTTTTTTTGGGGGGGGGATTTGGGGTTTCCGTATTGTTTTCTCATTGCAGGTGCTTTAAAAGATGGAGAATAGAACATCTGAATCCTGACCTCAGTCCAGTAATGTAAGAAATGCATTATTTCCCACCAAACTTCTGTTTGGAATATGGATTAAGATTGAGTATAATCAGATTATGAGGAGGAGGATGTTACTGATTGAGATAGTTGGGAATAAGTATTGTAGGACATATAGTAACTTTTGTTCTCTTGGATTTATACTTCACAGTTCTCCGTAGCATGCTCAGCACCTTCAAGGTCAAGATTTGGATCACTTGCTGTTTGCTTTTCATGTATGGTAAAGTAATCAGAGAGGGTAAATTGAAATATCAATTATTGTCAAATCAAGTGTTTTCTAAATAACTGTATTATGTGGATATATTGGGCAATGTTTTTGTGGAGGGAATGTTTGTGATTATCTCAACAGGCTTTGTCAAGAGTCATACATCAGCTGTATGTATCTACTGCAGAGTCCACCAAAGTAAGGATTACTTTATAGCTGTCACAGCCGTGCCGACTCCTCGCGGTGTACTCTCTTCCGTCGCTCCGGTTAGCTTCGGCTTCCGGGTTGGACTCGCGCATGCGCAGTCCTCCACGTGAAGTCGTTTGGATGTCACTATTTTAGGCGCCCTCTCCCTGCAATGGACGCGTTGTCTAAGCGTCCATTCTGGTGAACAGGTCTTGCTGTGCCTCGTTCACCTTCTACTGCCAAGTGTCCTGTCTCCAGTGTCCAGCTCTTGCTGCCTGTGTCCTGTATCTTGTATCCTGCTCTGGTCAGTCCTGTGTCCTGTATCCTGTATCCTGCTCTGGTTAGTCCTGTGTCCTGTATCCTGTATCCTGCTCTGGTCAGTCCTGTGTCCTGTATCCTGATCTGGTTAGTCCTGTATCCTGTGTATCCTGCTCTGGTCAGTCCTGTATCCTGTGACTAGTCCGGCTTGTGTCCTACTTATCCATCATCTTGGAGTCTTTCTCCCTGAGGTGATTGGGGTATTGTCCAACCGTATTGGGGTATCCTGAGTCACTGGAGGCTCAACCGAAGGGGGCTATCTAGCCTTACGGCTAGCACCTTTAGACGGCTTAGGCCGCAGCACACCCCCCTACGGTTGGCCTACGTACTCTTGCGTCGCCCTCTAGCGACGCTCTCTAGCCTCTAGCCCCAATCACCTTTGTTGGAGGAGTATCTTTTCCTACTTCCAAGCTTCTGTGCTAGGCTTAGTCGCGACAATATCTCTAAATTGTATTTCATATGAGGAATCATGAGAGACGAATTAGCATGTATTATTTGAAGAAGTTGTAAGAAAACACTAGTTAAGCATATTGCATCTTGCATATGTCTGATTCTGCTTCACAGAGAGACAAAAAAATCGTTAAACCTGGATCTTTATAGTGAAGAGATGTGTCCTGTTTTATTTCTATTGAAAGTATTAGTGTTATGAAATGCCAATGTTTTTTTTTTAGGGGGGGGATATGGGATTTCTGCATTGCTTTCTCATTGCAGGTGCTTTAAAACATGGAGCATACAACATCTGAATCCTGACCTCAGTCCAGTTATGTAAGAAATGCATTATTTCCCACCAAAGTTCTGTCTGGAATATGGATTAAGATTGAGTATAATAAGATTATGAGGAAGAGGATGTTACTGATTGAGATAGTTAGGAATAACTATTGTATGACATATACTAAGTTTTGTTCTCTTGGATTTATACTTCACAGTTCTCCATAGCATGCTCAGCACCTTCAATGTCAAGATTTGGATCACTTGCGGTTTGCTTTTCATGTATGGTAAAGTAATCAGAGAGGGTAAGTTGAAATATCAATGATTGTCAAATCAAGTGTTTTCTAAGGAACTGTATTATGTGGATATTTTGGGCAATGTTTTTGTGGAGGGAATGTTGGTGATTATCTCAACAGGCTTTTTCAAGAGCCATACATCAGCTGTATGCATCTACTGCAGAGTCCACCAAAGTAAGGATTACTTTATAGATCTAAATTGTATTTCATATGAGGAATCATGAGGGACAAATTGGCATGTATTATTTGAAGAAGTTGTAAGAAAACACTAGGAAAACATATTGCATCTTGCATATGTCTGATTCTGCTTCACAGTGAGACAAAGAATCTTTAAACCTGTATCTTTATACTGAAGAGGTGTGTCCTGTTTTATTTCTATTGAAAGTGTTAATGTTATGAAATGCCAATTGTTTTTATTTTGGGGGAGATATGCGGTTTGTGTGTTGCGTTCTCCTTGATGGTGCTTTAAAACATAGCGCATAGAACATCTGATTCCTGAACTCAGTCCAGTAATGTAAGAAATGCATTATTTCCCACCAAAGTTCTGTTTGGAATATGGATTAAGATTAATTAAAATCAGATTAAGAGGAGGAGGATGTTACTGATTGAGATAGTTGGGAATAACTATTGTAGGACATATAGTAACTTTTGTTCTCTTGGATTTATACTTCACAGTTCTCCATAGCATGCTCAGCGCCTACAAGGTCAAGATTTGGATCACTTGCTGTTTGCTTTTCATGTATGGTAAAGTAATCAGAGAGGGTAAATTGAAATATCAATTATTGTCAAATCAAGTGTTTTCTAAGTGTATTATGTGGATATTTTGGGCAATGTTTTTGTGGAGGGAAATCTGTGATTATATCAACAGGCTTTGTCAAGAGCCATACATCAGCTGTATGTATCTACTGCAGAGTCCACCAAAGTAAGGATTACTTTTTAGCTCTAAATTGAATTTCATCTGAGGAATCATGAGAGAAGAATTAGCATTTATTATTTCAAGAAGTTGTAAGAAAACACTAGGAAAGCATATTGCATCTTGCATATGTCTGATTCTGCTTCACAGTGAGAGAATGAATCTTTAAAGCTGGATTTTTATATTAAAGAGGTGTGTCCTGTTTATTTCTATTGAAACTCTTAATGTTATGAAATGTCAATTTTTTTGCGGGTGGGGATTTGGGGTTTCTGTATTGTTTTCTCATTGCAGGTGCTTAAAAAAATGAAGAATAGAACATCTGAATCCTGACCTCAGTCCAGTAATGTAAGAAATGCATTATTTCCCACCAAAGTTCTGTTTGGAATATGGATTAAGATTGAGTATAATCAGATTATGAGGAGGAGGATGTTACTGATTGAGATAGTTGGGAATAAGTATTGTAGGACATATAGTAACTTTTGTTCTCTTGGATTTATACTTCACAGTTCTCCATAGCATGCTCAGCACTTTCAAGGTCAAGATTTGGATCACTTGGTGTTTTCTTTTCATGTATGGTAAAGTAATCAGAGAGGGTAAATTGAAATATCAATTATTGTCAAATCAAGTGTTTTCTAAATGACTGTATTATATGGATATATTGGGCAATGTTTTTGTGGAGGGAATGTTTGTGATTATCTCAACAGGCTTTGTCAAGAGTCATACATCAGCTGTATGTATTTACTGCAGAGTCCACCAAAGTAAGGATTACTTTATAGCTGTCACAGCCGTGCCGACTCCTCGCGGTGTACTCTCTTCCATCGCTCCGGTTAGCTTCGGCTTCTGGGTTGGACTCGCGCATGCGCAGTCCTCCACGTGAAGCCGTTTGGACGTCACTATTTTAGGCGTCCTCTCCCTGCAATGGACGTGTTGTCTAAGCGTCCATTCTGGTGAACAGGTCTTGCTGTGCCTCGTTCACCTTCTACTGCCAAGTGTCCTTTCTCCACTGTCCAGCTCTTGCTGCCTGTGTCCTGTATCTTGTATCCTGCTCTGGTCAGTCCTGTGTCCTGTATCCTGTATCCTGCTCTGGTCAGTCCTGTGTCCTGTATCCTGTATCCTGCTCTGGTCAGTCCTGTGTCCTGTATCCTGTATCCTGCTCTGATTAGTCCTGTATCCTGTGTATCCTGCTCTGGTCAGTCCTGTATCCTGTGACTAGTCCGGCTTGTGTCCTACTTATCCATCTTCTTGGAGTCAGTTTCTCCCTGAGGTGATTGGGGTATAGTCCAACCGTAGTGGGATATCCTGAGTCCCTGGAGGCTCAACCGAAGGGGGCTATCTAGCCTTGCGGCTAGCACCTTTAGACGGCTTAGGCCGCAGCACACCCCCCTACGTTTGGCCTACGTACTCTAGCGTCGCCCTCGAGCGACGCTCTCTAGCCTCTAGCCCCAATCACCTTTGTTGGAGGAGTATCTTTTCCTACTTCCAAGCTTCTGTGCTAGGCTTAGTCGTGACAATAGCTCTAAATTGTATTTCATATGAGGAATCATGAGAGACGAATTAGCACGTATTATTTGAAGAAGTTGTAAGAAAACACTAGTTAAGCATATTGCATCTTGCATATGTCTGATTCTGCTTCACAGAGAGACAAAAAAAAATCGTTAAACCTGGATCTTTATAGTGAAGAGGTGTGTCCTGTTTTTTTTCTATTGAAAGTGTTAGTGTTATGAAATGCCAATGTTTTTTTTTTTAGGGGGGGGATATGGGGTTTCTATATTGCTTTCTCATTGCAGGTGCTTTAAAACATGAAGCATACAACATCTGAATCCTGACCTCAGTCCAGTTATGTAAGAAATGCATTATTTCCCACCAAAGTTCTGTCTGGAATATGGATTAAGATTGAGTATAATAAGATTATGAGGAAGAGGATGTTACTGATTGAGATAGTTAGGAATAACTATTGTAGGACATATAGTAAGTTTTGTTCTCTTGGATTTATACTTCACAGTTCTCCATAGCATGCTCAGCACCTTCAATGTCAAGATTTGGATCACTTGCGGTTTGCTTTTCATGTATGGTAAAGTAATCAGAGAGGGTAAGTTGAAATATCAATGATTGTCAAATCAAGTGTTTTCTAAGGAACTGTATTATGTGGATATTTTGGGCAATGTTTTTGTGCAGGGAATGTTTGTGATTATCTCAACAGGCTTTGCCAAGAGCCATACATCAGCTGTATGTATCTACTGCAGAGTCCACCAAAGTAAGGATTACTTTGTACATCTAAATTGTATTTCATATGAGGAATCATGAGGGACAAATTGGCATGTATTATTTGAAGAAGTTGTAAGAAAACACTAGGAAAACATATTGCATCTTGCACATGTCTGATTCTGCTTCACAGTGAGACAAAGAATCTTTAAACCTGTATCTTTATACTGAAGAGGTATGTCCTGTTTTATTTCTATTGAAAGTGTTAGTGTTATGAAAAGCCAATTGTTTTTTTTTTTGGGGGGGGATATGCGGTTTGTGTGTTGCGTTCTCATTGAAGGTGGTTTAAAACATGGCGCATAGAATATCTGAATCCTGACCTCAGTCCAGTAATGTAAGAAATGCATTTTTTCCCACCAATGTTCTGTTTGGAATATGGATTAAGATTAAGTATAATAAGATTATGAGGAGGAGGATGTTACTGATTGAGATAGTTGGGAATAACTATTGTAGGACATATAGTAACTTTTGTTCTCTTGGATTTATACTTCACAGTTCTCCATAGCATGCTCAGCGCCTACAAGGTCAAGATTTGGATCACTTGCTGTTTGCTTTTCATGTATGGTAAAGTAATCAGAGAGGGTAAATTGAAATATCAATTTTTGTCAAATCAGTTGTTTTCTAAGTGTATTATGTGGATATTTTGGGCAATGTTTTTGGGGAGGGAATGTTTGTGATTATATCAACAGGCTTTGTCAAGAGCCATACATCAGCTGTATGTTTCTACTACAGAGTCCACCAAAGTAAGGATTACTTTTTAGCTCTAAATTGAATTTCATCTGAGGAATAACGAGAGAAGAATTAGCATGTATTATTTCAAGAAGTTCTAAGAAAACACTAGGAAAGCATATTGCATCTTGCATATGTCTGATTCCGCTTCACAGTGAGAGAATGAATCTTTAAAGCTGGATATTTATATTAAAGAGGTGTGTCCTGTTTTATTTTTATTGAAATTCTTAAAGTTATGAAATGCCTATGTTTTTGGGGGGGAGGATTTGGGGTTCCCGTATTGTTTTCTCTTTGCAGGTGTTTTAAAAAATGAAGAATAGAACATCTGAATCCTGACCTCAGTCCAGTTATGTAAGAAATGCATTATTTCCCACCAAAGTTCTGTTTGGAATATGGATTAAGATTGAGTATAATCAGATTATGAGGAGGAGGATGTTACTGATTGATATAGTTGGGAATAAGTATTGTAGGACATATAGTAACTTTTGTTCTCTTGGATTTATACTTCACAGTTCTCCATAGCATACTCAGCACCTTCAAGGTCAAGATTTGGATCACTTGCTGTTTTCTTTTCATGTATGGTAAAGTAATCAGAGAGGGTAAATTGAAATATCAATTAATGTCAAATCAAGTGTTTTCTAAATAACTGTATTATGTGGATATATTGTGCAATGTTTTTGTGGAGGGAATGTTTGTGATTATCTCAACAGGCTTTGTCAAGAGTCATACATCAGCTGTATGTATCTACTTACTGCAGAGTCCACCAAAGTAAGGATTACTTAATAGCTGTCACAGCCGTGCGACTCCTTGCGGTGTACTCTCTTCCGTCGCTCCGGTTAGCTTCGGCATCCGGGTTGGACTCGCACATGCGCAGTCCTCCACATGAAGCCGTTTGGATGTCACTATTTTAGGCGCCCTCTCCGTGCAATGGACGCGTTGTCTAAGCGTCCATTCTGGTGAACAGGTCCTGCTGTGCCTCGTTCACCTTCTACTGCCAAGTGTCCTGTCTCCAGTGTCCAGCTCTTGCTGCCTGTGTCCTGTATCTTATAACCTGCTCTGGTCAGTCCTATGTCCTGTATCCTGTATCCTGCTCTGGTTAGTCCTGTGTCCTGTATCCTGCTCTGGTCAGTCCTGTGTCCTGTATCCTGTATCCTGCTCTGGTTAGACCTGTATCCTGTGTATCCTGCTCTGGTCTGTCCTGTATCCTGTGACTAGTCCGGCTTGTGTCCTACTTATCCATCTTCTTGGAGTCAGTTTCTCCCTGTGGTGATTGGGGTATAGTCGAACCGTAGTGGGGTATCCTGAGTCCCTGGAGGCTCAACCGAAGGGGGCTATCTAGCCTTGCGGCTAGCACCTTTAGACGGCTTAGGCTGCAGCACACCCCCCTACGGTTGGCCTACGTACTCTAGCGTCGCCCTCTAGCGAAGCTCTCTAGCCTCTAGCCCCAATCACCTTTGTTGGAGGAGTATCTTTTCCTACTTCCAAGCTTCTGTGCTAGGCTTAGTCGTGACAATAGCTCTAAATTGTATTTCATATGAGGAATCATGAGAGACGAATTAGCATGTATTATTTGAAGAAGTTGTAAGAAAACACTAGTTAAGCATATTGCATCTTGCATATGTCTGATTCTGCTTCACAGAGAGACAAAAAATCGTTAAACCTGGATCTTTATACTGAAGAGGTGTGTCCTGTTTTATTTCTATTGAAAGTGTTAGTGTTATGAAATGCCAATGTTTTTTTTTAGGGGGGGGATATGGGGTTTCTGTATTGCTTTCTCATTGCAGGTGCTTTAAAACATGGAGCATACAACATCTGAATCCTGACCTCAGTCCAGTTATGTAAGAAATACATTATTTCCCACCAAAGTTCTGTCTGGAATATGGATTAAGATTGAGTATAATAAGATTATGAGGAAGAGGATGTTACTGATTGAGATAGTTAGGAATAACTATTGTAGGACATATAGTAAGTTTTGTTCTCTTGGATTTATACTTCACAGTTCTCCATAGCATGCTCAGCACCTTCAATATCAAGATTTGGATCACTTGCGGATCGCTTTTAATGTATGGTAAAGTAATCAGAGAGGGTAAGTTGAATTATCAATTATTGTCAAATCAAGTGTTTTCTAAGGAACTGTATTATGTGGATATTTTGGGCAATGTTTTTGTGGAGGTAATGTTTGTGATTATCTCAACAGGCTTTGTCAAGAGCCATACATCAGCTGTATGTATCTACTGCAGAGTCCACCAAAGTAAGGATTACTTTATAGATCTAAATTGTATTTCATATAAGGAATCATGAGGGACAAATTGACATGTATTATTTGAAGAAGTTGTAAGAAAACACTAGGAAAACTTATTACATCTTGAATATGTCTGATTCTGCTTCACAATGAGAAAAAGAATCTTTAAACCTGTATCTTTATACTGAAGAGGTGTGTCCTGTTTTATTTCTATTGAAAGTGTTAGTGTTATGAAATGCCAATTGTTTTTTTTTTTGGGGGGGGATATGCGGTTTGTGTGTTGCGTTCTCATTGAAGGTGCTTTAAAACATGGCGCATAGAACATCTGAATCCTGACCTCAGTCCAGTAATGTAAGAAATGCATTATTTCCCACCAAAGTTCTGTTTGGAATATGGATTAAGATTAAGTATAATCAGATTATGAGGAGGAGGAGGAGGATGTTACTGATTGAGATAGTTGGGAATAACTATTTTAGGACATATAGTAACTTTTGTTCTCTTGGATTTATACTTCACAGTTCTCCATAGCATGCTCAGCACCTTCAAGGTCAAGATTTGGATCACTTGCTGTTTGCTTTTCATGTATGGTAAAGTAATCAGAGAGGGTAAATTGAAATACCAATTATTGTCAAATCAATTGTTTTCTAAGTGTATTATGTGGATATTTTGGGCAATGTTTTTGTGGAGGAAATGTTTGTGATTATCTCAACAG
The DNA here is from genome assembly GCA_037306005.1 of Rhinophrynus dorsalis. Lineage (NCBI taxonomy): Eukaryota > Metazoa > Chordata > Amphibia > Anura > Rhinophrynidae > Rhinophrynus > Rhinophrynus dorsalis. The sequence goes on from CM074722.1 coordinate 420,960,596, forward strand.
GCTATGTCAAGAGCAATACATCAGCTGTATGTATCTACTGCAGAGTCCACCAAAGTAAGGATTACTTTTTAGCTCTAAATTGAATTTCATCTGAGGAATCATGAGAGAAGAATTAGCATGTATTATTTCAAGAAGTTGTAAGAAAACACTAGGAAAGCATATTGCATCTTGCATATGTCTGATTCTGCTTCACAGTGAGAGAATGAATCTTTAAAGCAATAGTATTACTTCAAAATTACAATCCCTCATATTGTAGCCATTAATAAACTGAGTTAAATGACACCAGCGGCATCTCTCAAACCTTTATGATTTCTTTCTGCTGCCAGGAGGAGAATCCGGTCTCTGAATCAAGAGGAGGCTCTTCAGCAGATCTGATATCTCATTATGGAAGGAAAAATGATTAATTGAAACAATCTTCTAAGTGTGCTTGGTAACCAAGCACACGTAGAAGACTGTTTCAATTAAGCATGTTTCCTTCCATAACGAGATATCAGATCTGTTTAAGAGCCTCCGCCTGTCCAGGGACTGGATTCCCCTGCTGGCAGCAGAACGCTGACAACAGGGGAGAGGAAACTTTGAAAGTGGCTATATCTTAAACCATAAAGGTTTGAAAGATGCCGCTGGTGTCATTTAACTCAGTTTATTAAGGGCTACAATATGAGGGATAGTAATTTTGAAGTAATACTATCCCTTTAAAGCTGGATTTTTATATTAAAGAGGTGTGTCCTGTTTTATTTCTATTGAAACTCTTAATGTTATGAAATGCCAATTTTTTTTTGGGGGGGGGATTTGGGGTTTCCGTTTTGTTTTCCCATTGCAGGTGCTTTAAAAAATGGAGAATAGAACATCTGAATCCTGACCTCAGTCCAGTAATGTAAGAAATGCATTATTTCCCACCAAAGTTCTGTTTGGAATTTGGATTAAGTATAATCAGATTATGAGGAGGAGGATGTTACTGATTGAGATCGTTGGGAATAACTATTGTAGGACATACAGTAACTTTTGTTCTCTTGGATTATTACTTCACAGTTCTCCATAGCATGCTCAGCGCCTACAAGGTCAAGATTTGGATCACTTGCTGTTTGCTTTTCATGTATGGTAAAGTAATCAGAGAGGGTAAATTGAAATATCAATTATTGTCAAATCAATTGTTTTCTAAGTGTATTATGTGGATATTTTGGGCAATGTTTTTGGGGAGGGAATATTTGTGATTATCTCAACAGGCTTTGTCAAGAGCCATACATCAGCTGTATGTATCTACTGCAGAGACCACCAAAGTAAGGATTACTTCATAGCTGTCAAAGCCGTGCCGACTCCTCGCGGTGTACTCTCTTCCGTCGCTCCTGTTAGCTTCGGCTTCTGGGTTGGACTCGCGCATGCGCAGTCCTCCACGTGAAGCCGTTTGGATGTCACTATTTTAGGCGCCCTCTCCCTGCAATGGACGCGTTGTCTAAGCGTCCATTCTGATGAACAGGTCTTGCTGTGCCTTGTTCACCTTCTACTGCCAAGTGTCCTGTCTCCAGTGTCCAGCTCTTGCTGCCGGTGTCCTGTATCTTGTATCCTGCTCTGGTCAGTCCTGTGTCCTGTATCCTGTATCCTTCTCTGGTTAGTCCTGTGCTCTGTATCCTGTATCCTGCTCTGGTTAGTCCTGTATCCTGTGTATCCTGGTCTGGTCAGTCCTGTATCCTGTGACTAGTCCGGCTTGTGTCCTACTTATCCATCTCCTTGGAGTCAGTTTCTCCCTGAGGTGATTGGGGTATAGTCCAACCGTAGTGGGGTATCCTGAGTCCCTGGAGGATCAACCGAAGGGGCTATCTAGCCTTGTGGCTAGCGCCTTTAGACGGCTTAGGCCGCAGCACACCCCCCTACGATTGGCCTACGTACTCTAGCCTCGCCCTCTAGCTACGCTCTCTAGCCTCTAGCCCCAATCACCTTTGTTGGAGGAGTATCTTTTCCTACTTCCCAGCTTCTGTGCTAGGCTTAGTCGTGACAATAGCTCTAAATTGTATTTCATATGAGGAATCATGAGAGACGAATTAGCATGTATTATTTGAAGAAGTTGTAAGAAAACACTAGTTAAGCATATTGTATCTTCCATATGTCTGATTCTGCTTCACAGAGAGACAAAAAATCGTTAAACCTGGATCTTTATAGTGAAGAGGTGGGTCCTATTTTATTTCTATTGAAAGTGTTAGTGTTATGAAATGCCAATGTTTTTTTTTTTAGGGGGGGGGATATGGGGTTTCTGTATTGCTTTCTCATTGCAGGTGCTTTAAAACATGGAGCATACAACATCTGAATCCTGACCTCAGTCCAGTTATGTAAGAAATGCATTATTTCCCACCAAAGTTCTGTCTGGAATATGGATTAAGATTGAGTATAATAAGATTATGAGGAAGACGATGTTACTGATTGAGATAGTTAGGAATAACTATTGTAGGACATATAGTAAGTTTTGTTCTCTTAGATTTATACTTCACAGTTCTCCATAGCATGCTCAACACCTTCAATGTCAAGATTTGGATCACTTGCGGTTTGCTTTTCATGTATGGTAAAGTAATCAGAGAGGGTAAATTGAAATATCAATTATTGTCAAATCAAGTGTTTTCTAAATAACTGTATTATGTGGATATATTGGGCAATGTTTTTGTGGAGGGAATGTTTGTGATTATCTCAACAGGCTTTGTCAAGAGTCATACATCAGCTGTATGTATCTACTGCAGAGACCACCAAAGTAAGGATTACTTTATAGCTGTCAAAGCCGTGCCGACTCCTCGCGGTGTACTCTCTTCCGTCGCTCCTGTTAGCTTCGGCTTCTGGGTTGGACTCGCGCATGCGCAGTCCTCCACGTGAAGCCGTTTGGACGTCACTATTTTAGGCGCCCTCTCCCTGCAATGGACGCGTTGTCTAAGCGTCCATTCTGGTGAACAGGTCTTGCTGTGCCTCGTTCACCTTCTACTGCCAAGTGTCCTGTCTCCAGTGTCCAGCTCTTGCTGCCTGTGTCCTGTATCTTGTATCCTGCTCTGGTCAGTCCTGTGTCCTGTATCCTGTATCCTGCTCTGGTTAGTCCTGTGTCCTGTATCCGGTATCCTGCGCTGGTTAGTCCTGTATCCTGTGTATCCTGCTCTGGTCAGTCCTGTATCCTGTGACTAGTCCGGCTTGTGTCCTACTTATCCATCTTCTTGGAGTCAGTTTCTCCCTGAGGTGATTGGGGTATAGTCCAACCGTCGTGGGGTATCCTGAGTCCCTGAAGGCTCAACCGAAGGGGGCTATCTAGCCTTGCGGTTAGCACCTTTAGACGGCTTAGGCCGCAGCACACCCCCCTACGGTTGGCCTACGTACTCTAGCGTCGCCCTCTAGCGACGCTCTCTAGCCTCTAGCCCCAATCACCTTTGTTGGAGGAGTATCTTTTCCTACTTCCAAGCTTCTGTGCTAGGCTTAGTCGTGACAATAGCTTTAAATTGTATTTCATATGAGGAATCATGAGAGAAGAATTAGCATGTATTATTGGAAGAAGTTGTAAGAAAACAATAGTTAAGCATATTGCATCTTGCATATGTCTGATTCTGCTTCACAGAGAGACAAAAAAATCGTTAAACCTGGATCTTTATAGTGAAGAGGTGTGTCCTGTTTTATTTCTATTGAAAGTGTTAGTGTTATGAAATGCCAATGTTTTTTTTTTTAGGGGGGGGATAAATGGGTTTCTGTATTGCTTTCTCATTGCAGGTGCTTTAAAACATGAGCATAGAACATCTAAATCCTGACCTCAGTCCAGTTATGTAAGAAATGCATTATTTCCCTCTAAAGTTCTGTCTGGAATATGGATTAAGATTGAGTATAATAAGATTATGAGGAAGACGATGTTACTGATTGAGATAGTTAGGAATAACTATTGTAGGACATATAGTAAGTTTTGTTCTCTTGGATTTATACTTCACAGTTCTCCATAGCATGCTCAACACCTTCAATGTCAAGATTTGGATCACTTGCGGTTTGCTTTTCATGTATGGTAAAGTAATCAGAGAGGGTAAATTGAAATATCAATTATTGTCAAATCAAGTGTTTTCTAAATAACTGTATTATGTGGATATATTGGGCAATGTTTTTGTGGAGGGAATGTTTGTGATTATCTCAACAGGCTTTGTCAAGAGTCATACATCAGCTGTATGTATCTACTGCAGAGACCACCAAAGTAAGGATTACTTTATAAGCTGTCAAAGCCGTGCCGACTCCTCGCGTTGTACTCTCTTCCTTCGCTCTTGTTAGCTTCGGCTTCTGGGTTGGACTCGCGCATGCGCAGTCCTCCACGTGAAGCCGTTTGGACGTCACTATTTTAGGCGCCCTCTCCCTGCAATGGACGCGTTGTCTAAGCGTCCATTCTGGTGAACAGGTCTTGCTGTGCCTCGTTCACCTTCAACTGCCAAGTGTCCTGTCTCCAGTGTCCAGCTCTTGCTGCCGGTGTCCTGTATCTTGTATCCTGCTCTGGTCAGTCCTGTGTCCTGTATCCTGTATCCTGCTCTGGTTAGTCCTGTGTCCTGTATCCTGTATCCTGCTCTGGTTAGTCCTGTATCCTGTGTATCCTGCTCTGGTCAGTCCTGTATCCTGTGACTAGTCCGGCTTGTGTCCTACTTATCCATCTTCTTGGAGTCAGTTTCTCCCTGAGGTGATTGGGGTATAGTCAAACCGTAGTGGGGTATCCTGAGTCCCTGGAGGATCAACCGAAGGGGGCTATCTAGCCTTGTGGCTAGCACCTTTAGACGGCTTAGGCCGCAGCACCCCCCCCCTACGGTTGGCCTACGTACTCTAGCGTCGCCCTCTAGCTACGCTCTCTAGCCTCTAGCCCCAATCACCTTTGTTGGAGGAGTATCTTTTCCTACTTCCAAGCTTCTGTGCTAGGCTTAGTTGTGACAATAGCTCTAAATTGTTTTTCATATGAGGAATCATGAGAGACGAATTAGCATGTATTATTTGAAGAAGTTGTAAGAAAACACTAGTTAAGCATATTGCATCTTGCATATGTCTGATTCTGCTTCACAGAGAGACAAAAAATCATTAAACCTGGATCTTTATAGTGAAGAGGTGGGTCCTGTTTTATTTCTATTGAAAGTGTTAGTGTTACGAAATGCCAATGTTTTTTTTTTAGGGGGGGTTATGGGGTTTCTGTATTGCTTTCTCATTGCAGGTGCTTTAAAACATGGACCATACAACATCTGAATCCTGACCTCAGTCCAGTTATGTAAGAAATGCATTATTTCCCACCAAAGTTCTGTCTGGAATATGGATTAAGATTGAGTACAATAAGATTATGAGGTAGAGGATGTTACTGATTGAGATAGTTGGGAATAAGTATTGTAGGACATATAGTAACTTTTGTTCTCTTGGATTTATACTTCACAGTTCTTCATAGCATGCTCAGCACCTTCAAGGTCAAGATTTGGATCACTTGCTGTTTTCTTTTCATGTATGGTAAAGTAATCAGAGAGGGTAAATTGAAATATCAATTATTGTCAAATCAAGTATTTTCTAAGGAACTGTATTATGTGGATATTTTGGGCAATATTTTTGTGGATGGAATGTTTGTGATTATCTCAACAGGCTTTGTCTAGAGTCATACATCAGCTGTATGTATCTACTGCAGAGTCCACCAAAGTAAGGATTACTTTATAGCTGTCACAGCCGTGCCGACTCCTCGCGGTGTAATCTCTTCCGTCACTCCGGCTAGCTTCGGCTTCCGGGTTGGACTCGCGCATGCGCAGTCCTCCACGTTAAACCGTTTGGACGTCACTATTTTAGGCGCCCTCTCCCTGCAATGGACGCGTTGTCTAAGCGTCCATTCTGGTGAACAGGTCTTGCTGTGCCTCGTTCACCTTCTACTGCCAAGTGTCCTGTCTCCAGTGTCCAGCTCTTGCTGCCTGTGTCCTGTATCTTGTATCCTGCTCTGGTCAGTCCTATGTCCTGTATCCTGTATCCTGCTCTGGTTAGTCCTGTGTCCTGTATCCTGTATCCTGCTCTGGTTAGTCCTGTATCCTGTGTATCCTGCTCTGGTCAGTCCTGTATCCTGTGACTAGTCCGGCTTGTGTCCTACTTATCCATCTTCTTGGAGTCAGTTTCTCCCTGAGGTGATTGGGGTATAGTCCAACCGTAGTGGGGTATCCTGCATCCCTGAAGGCTCAACCGAAGGGGGCTATCTAGCCTTGCGGTTAGCTCCTCTAGACGGCTTAGGCCGCAGCACACCCCCCTACGGTTGGCCTACGTACTCTAGCATCGCCCTCTAGCGACGCTCTCTATCCTCTAGCCCCAATCACCTTTGTTGGAGGAGTATCTTTTCCTACTTCCAAGCTTCTGTGCTAGGCTTAGTCGTGACAATAGCTCTAAATTGTATTTCATATGAGGAATCATGAGAGAAGAATTAGCATGTATTATTTGAAGAATTTGTAAGAAAACACTAGTTAAGCATATTGCATCTTGCATATGTCTGATTCTGCTTCACAGAGAGCCAAAAAAATCGTTAAACCTGGATCTTTATAGTGAAGAGGTGTGTCCTGTTTTATTTCTATTGAAAGTGTTAGTGTTATGAAATGCCAATGTTTTTTTTTTTAGGGGGGGGATATGGGGTTTCTGTATTGCTTTCTCATTGCAGGTACTTTAAAACATGGAGCATAGAACATCTAAATCCTGACCTCAGTCCAGTTAGGTAAGAAATGCATTATTTCCCACCAAAGTTCTGTCTGGAATATGGATTAAGATTGAGTATAATAAGATTATGAGGAAGATGATGTTACTGATTGAGATAGTTAGGAATAACTATTGTAGGACATATAGTAAGTTTTGTTCTCTTGGATTTATACTTCACAGTTCTCCATAGCATGCTCAACACCTTCAATGTCAAGATTTGGATCACTTGCGGTTTGCTTTTCATGTATGGTAAAGTAATCAGAGAAGGTAAATTGAAATATCAATTATTGTCAAATCAAGTGTTTTCTAAATAACTGTATTATGTGGATATATTGGGCAATGTTTTTGTGGAGGGAATGTTTGTGATTATCTCAACAGGCTTTGTCAAGAGTCATACATCAGCTGTATGTATCTACTGCAGAGACCACCAAAGTAAGGATTACTTTATAGCTGTCAAAGCCGTGCCGACTCCTCGCGGTGTACTCTCTTCCGTCGCTCCTGTTAGCTTCGGCTTCTGGGTTGGACTCGCGCATGCGCAGTCCTCCACGTGAAGCCGTTTGGACGTCACTATTTTAGGCGCCCTCTCCCTGCAATGGACGCGTTGTCTAAGCGTCCATTCTGGTGAACAGGTCTTGCTGTGCCTCGTTCACCTTCTACTGCCAAGTGTCCTATCTCCAGTGTCCAGCTCTTGCTGCCTGTGTCCTGTATCTTGTATCCTGCTCTGGTCAGTCCTGTGTCCTGTATCCTGTATCCTGCTCTGGTTTGTCCTGTGTCCTGTATCCTGTATCCTGCTCTGGTTAGTCCTGTATCCTGTGTATCCTGGTCTGGTCAGTCCTGTATCCTGTGACTAGTCCGGCTTGTGTCCTACTTATCCATCTTCTTGGAGTCAGTTTCTCCCTGAGGTGATTGGGGTATAGTCCAACCGCAGTGGGGTATCCTGAGTCCCTGGAGGATCAACCGAAGGGGCTATCTAGCCTTGTGGCTAGCACCTTTAGACGGCTTAGGCCGCAGCACACCCCCCTACGGTTGGCCTACGTACTCTAGCGTTGCCCTCTAGCTACGCTCTGTAGCCTCTAGCCCCAATCACCTTTGTTGGAGGAGTATCTTTTCCTACTTCCAAGCTTCTGTGCTAGGCTTAGTCGTGACAATAGCTCTAAATTGTATTTCATATGAGGAATCATGAGAGACGAATTAGCATGTATTATTTGAAGAAGTTGTAAGAAAACACTAGTTAAGCATATTGCATCTTGCATATGTCTGATTCTGCTTCACAGAGAGACAAAAAATCGTTAAACCTGGATCTTTATAGTGAAGAGGTGGGTCCTGTTTTGTTTCTATTGAAAGTGTTAGTGTTATGAAATGCCAATGTTTTTTTTTTTAGGGGGGGGATATGGGGTTTCTGTATTGCTTTCTCATTGTAGGTGCTTTAAAACATGGAGCATACAACATCTGAATCCTGACCTCAGTCCAGTTATGTAAGAAATGCATTATTTCCCACCAAAGTTCTGTCTGGAATATGGATTAAGATTGAGTACAATAAGATTATGAGGTAGAGGATGTTACTGATTGAGATAGTTGGGAATAAGTATTGTAGGACATATAGTAACTTTTGTTCTCTTGGATTTATACTTCACAGTTCTTCATAGCATGCTCAGCACCTTCAAGGTCAAGATTTGGATCACTTGCTGTTTTCTTTTCATGTATGGTAAAGTAATCAGAGAGGGTAAATTGAAATATCAATTATTGTCAAATCAAGTATTTTCTAAGGAACTGTATTATGTGGATATTTTGGGCAATATTTTTGTGGAGGGAATGTTTGTGATTATCTCAACAGGCTTTGTCAAGAGTCATACATCAGCTGTATGTATCTACTGCAGAGTCCACCAAAGTAAGGATTACTTTATAGCTGTCACAGCCGTGCCGACTCCTCGCGGTGTAATCTCTTCCGTCGCTCCGGTTCGCTTCGGCTTCTGGGTTGGACTCGTGCATGCGCAGTCCTCCACGTGAAACCGTTTGGACGTCACTATTTTAGGCGCCCTCTCCCTGCAATGGACGCGTTGTCTAAGCGTCCATTCTGGTGAACAGGTCTTGCTGTGCCTCGTTCACCTTCTACTGCCAAGTGTCCTGTCTCCAGTGTCCAGCTCTTGCTTCCTGTGTCCTGTATCTTGTATCCTGCTCTGGTCAGTCCTGTGTCCTGTATCCTGTATCCTGCTCTGGTTAGTCCTGTGTCCTGTATCCTGTATCCTGCTCTGGTTAGTCCTGTATCCTGTGTATCCTGCTCTGGTCAATCCTGTATCCTGTGACTAGTCCGGCTTGTGTCCTACTTATCCATCTTCTTGGAGTCAGTTTCTCCCTGAGGTGATTGGGGTATAGTCCAACCGTAGTGGGGTATCCTGAGTCCCTGAAGGCTCAACCGAAGGGGGCTATCTAGCCTTGCGGTAAGCACCTTTAGACGGCTTAGGCCGCAGCTCACCCCCCTACGGTTGGCCTACGTACTCTAGCGTCGCCCTCTAGCGACGCTCTCTAGCCTCTAGCCCCAATCACCTTTGTTGGAGGAGTATCTTTTCCTACTTCCAAGCTTCTGTGCTAGGCTTAGTCGTGACAATAGCTCTAAATTGTATTTCATATGAGGAAACATGAGAGAAGAATTAGCATGTATTATTTGAAGAAGTTGTAAGAAAACACTAGTTAAGCATGTTGCATCTTGCATATGTTTGATTCTGCTTCACAGAGAGACAAAAAAATCGTTAAACCTGGATCTTTATAGTGAAGAGGTGTGTCCTGTTTTATTTCTATTGAAGGTGTTAGTGTTATGAAATGCCAATGTTTTTTTTTTTAGGGGGGGGATATGGGGTTTCTGTATTGCTTTCTCATTGCAGGTGCTTTAAAACATGGAGCATAGAACATCTAAATCCTGACCTCAGTCCAGTTATGTAAGAAATGCATTATTTCCCACCAAAGTTCTCTCTGGAATATGGATTAAGATTGAGTATAATAAGATTATGAGGAAGACGATGTTACTGATTGAGATAGTTAGGAATAACTATTGTAGGACATATAGTAAGTTTTGTTCTCTTGGATTTATACTTCACAGTTCTCCATAGCATGCTCAACACCTTCAATGTCAAGATTTGGATCACTTGCGGTTTGCTTTTCATGTATGGTAAAGTAATCAGAGAGGGTAAGTTGAAATATCAATGATTGTCAAATCAAGTGTTTTCTAAGGAACTGTATTATGTGGATATTTTGGGCAATGTTTTTGTGGAGGGAATGTTTGTGATTATCTCAACAGGCTTTGTCAAGAGCCATACATCAGCTGTATGTATCTACTGCAGAGTCCACCAAAGTAAGGATTACTTTTTAGCTCTAAATTGAATTTCATCTGAGGAATCATGAGAGAAGAATTAGCATTTATTATTTCAATAAGTTGTAAGAAAACACTAGGAAAGCATATTGCATCTTGCATATGTCTGATTCTGTTTCACAGTGAGAGAATGAATCTTTAAAGCTGGATTTTTATATTAAAGAGGTGTGTCCTGTTTTAATTCTATTGAAACTCTTAATGTTATGAAATGCCAATTTTTTTCTTGGGGGGGGGGGGTTGGGGTTTCCGTATTGTTTTCTCATTGCAGGTGCTTTAAAAAATGGAGAATAGAACTTCTGAATCCTGACCTCAGTCCAGTAATGTAAGAAATGCATTATTTCCCACCAAAGTTCTGTTTGGAATATGGATTAAGATTGAGTATAATCAGATTATGAGTAGGAGGATGTTACTGATTGAGATAGTTGGGAATAAGTATTGTAGGACATATAGTAACTTTTGTTCTCTTGGATTTATACTTCACAGTTCTCCATAGCATGCTCAGCACCTTCAAGGTCAAGATTTGGATCACTTGCTGTTTTCTTTTCATGTATGGTAAAGTAATCAGAGAGGGTAAATTGAAATATCAATTATTGTCAAATCAAGTGTTTTCTAATTAACTGTATTATGTGGATATATTGGGCAATGTTTTTGTGGAGGGAATGTTTGTGATTATCTCAACAGGCTTTGTCAAGAGTCATACATCAGCTGTATGTATCTACTGCAGAGTCCACCAAAGTAAGAATTACTTTATAGCTGTCACAGCCGTGCCGACTCCTCGCGGTGTACTCTCTTCCGTCGCTCCGGTTAGCTTCGGCTTCCGGGTTGGATTCGCGCATGCACAGTCCTCCACGTGAAGCCGTTTGGACATCACTATTTTAGGCGCCCTCTCCCTGCAATGGACGCGTTGTCTAAGCGTCCATTTTGGTGAACAGGTCTTGCTTTGCCTCGTTCACCTTCTACTGCCAAGTGTCCTGTTTCCAGTGTCCAGCTCTTGCTGCCTGTGTCCTGTATCTTGTATCCTGCTCTGGTCAGTCCTGTGTCCTGTATCCTGTATCCTGCTCTGGTTAGTCCTGTGTCCTGTATCCTGTATCCTGCTCTGGTGAGTCCTGTATCCTGTATCCTGTATCCTGCTCTGGTTAGTCCTGTATCCTGTGTATCCTGCTCTGGTCAGTCCTGTATACTGTGACTGTAACGGAAGGTAGGTGCAATGACCGGGTCGCCTTCCGTCTTAGTCCCCGGGTCTCTCCTTCTCGACGCCGGACTGGCGCCGTCGAGTGCACCGGTCGAGCAAATCAGCGTTCCGGAGGTCGACTCAAAGCGGCGTCTAACCTCGGGAAGACCTATTCCGCCTCGAAAGGGTGCGGCTGCCGGAGGGGTCACGGCACTCGAACGCCGTCGAGCAAGCGCAGGACCGAATCAGGCAAAATGTAGCAGGAACCAAAGTGGCTATATTCCCAGCCGTTCGTGCACTCCGATGCTCGACTCGAAAGTTGGAGCTTAGGCAGGAAACCAAAGGGCAGAGTCCACTTCGCCACCTGACAGGATACAAAGGTCGGTAGCGGGATCCTGGCAGCAGACGGACGAACGTACAGGAACCTGGTTCGAATGGGCGGCAGAGTGGCCACTTTTACCACAGGAACAGACAGACTTCAGGACTCTGGTTCACTCCAAAAGTAACACACTTTATTGAACAAGACACTCAACTTTTATACAGTTTACAACATGGCACCACAATAGGAAGGGGAAGGGCCAGGCATTCTAATGCAGGCTTGGCCCAGGGACCAATCCAACACAATGGGCATATACAACAGACCAATGGTGACAGAGAACAATGGACCAATGGCAGAGGGTACAAAGGGACCAATAGTAACTAAGGGAAACAGACCAATGGGAGAGGGGTTACTGAGCACACTATTGACAATGGTACAATTAACATGATTAATCAACGTCTGGACAAAGACAATGGACTGACTAGAGGGAATACACATCTGAGAACTAGGCCAGGGGTTGAAGCACGTACACACTAGTTTGAATATGCGGCTTCAACCCTGGCCAATCAGTGTGTGCAGTGAGTCGTACGTCGGCCAATCCGGCGTTGACTCACTGCCTCCGGTTTCCCGCGTTCGAGATGGCGTGGATACCTCGAACAAAGGAACCAGGGAACCACCGGCTTCGGTGTTCGTGTATCCCTCGTACATTATACCATACAATACATTAGACTTTCGACATTCTACAATATACAAACGTACAACATTCGACATAAAAACCTTTTAACATAATGTTAGGGGAACCCCTATCAGAGTTCAAATAAGGCCACAGGGCCATAGTCTTTAAGGAAATTGTTCGTGGTCCAGACAAGGGCCTAAGTAACGGATAGCATCCGTTACACTTCTCCCCCTTTTGGTTCCAAGCCAGCGGGTGCGGTAGTAAACGCTGGCTTGGAGCTGTAGGAGGGCATGGAGGTGGTGAGGCACTTGTCTGGATAGTGTACTTGTCCGAAGGCCTTGGTCCTAGGCCAGTTTTCACTGAGGGGCCCGATGTCCTGAGCCAGAGGTTGAAGTAGTCTTTCTGTCCTGGGCCAGGGGAAAACATGAGCCCTTTGTCTGGGCCTGGTAGTGGTAAACAAGGCCCTGGTCCTGGGCCAGTGAAGCCAATGCCAGTTCCTTTGTCCTTAGTCCTGGGCCAGAGGTTGGAACAGTCTTTTTGTCCTGGGCACGGAGAAAACATGAGCCCCTTGTCCGGGCCAGGGGAACAGCGCACAGTTCTTTTGTCCTTACTTCTGGGCCAGGGAAATTGTTGCTTGGTTGCCCTGACCAACATCAAATTAGGTGGCCTCTCCTGGGCCCCTCTCCAGGCGGTGCTGAGGACAAATCCTTCTGGTTCTGGGGCCAGTGGATCAGGGTCAAGAGCCAGTCTATAAGGGGGATCTCCCTGGGGCAATTGTGCCTCTGGCTTCTGGGCATCAGAGTTTGGGGAGAGAGGCACATCTCCCCCTTTTAGTTGGGCCAGGGCCCCAGAGGCACAGGAGCGGATGCAGTTCTCACGCTCCTGAGTCAAATCAGGTATGGGCCTGATGGGGAATACATTCCCACCCACCAAGCTGGGATCAACAGGGGACAGGGCAACACAAATGTCCTTGGTGAGGATCGCGGTCCCACTCACCAAGGTGGGGATCTCCAGTGTAGGGGTACAAACAGGCTCCTTAATGATGACTGTGACCCCACTTACTAGGCCAGGGGTCTCAGGGGGAGGCAGAACAAATGCTGGGCTGGGGATGAGGACGGCTGTCCCACTCATCCCAGCCAGGACTTCACATGACCTGGTGCTCTTGCTCCCACGCACCAAGTCAGGGGTTACAGGGGGACTGATGGGGCACTCTTCCCCACCCATCAGGTCATACAACATATCCAGGGGAGTTCCAGCAGCCCTACTCTCTTCCAGTCCACTGGGGTCCTCCTCTGGTAGGACATCACACCCAGGCCTTTCTTTTTCCTTGAGGGAGACCGCAGTCCCATTCCTCAAGGCGGCATTATTTGTAATCCTGGGGAGCCCGCACGGCTCCGCTCCCAGGGCATCTTCCACCCCCACCAGGGGCAACATTTTGTGGCTGCTGCTGGGTTCTCTCACCCCCATTACAGCGGGGTTTTCAGGGAGGCTGATAGGCTGGCTCCCACCCATCAGTTCACATAACACATCCTCAGGAGGTCCAGCAGCACTGCTTCCTTCCAGCCCGCTGGGGTCCTCCTCCTGTAGGCCATCACACACCGGCCTTTCTTCTGCCTGGAGGGAGACCGCAGTCCCATCCCTCCAGGCGGCATCACTCATACTCCTGGGAAGCACGCACGGCTCCGCTCCCAGGGCAACAGGGGCACTGGTGAGGAGCGTATTTCCACTCACCAGTGTGGAGTGAACAGGGCCAGCTCCATCCAAGTCCTCAGCTTCACTGAGGTCCTCCTCAGATGAGGGTCCCCCCCAGCATTCTTCCTCTTCTCCTGCACACAGTTCGCGCCAGTACCGGCCACGTACAATATCCATCAGCCTATCAATCTTGGCCACTGATGGCTTTTATCGCAGAAGCGGTATAAGGTTCATCATCCTCCGGTACACCGGGTCATCACTCGGTCCGATTCCAATAATAGTCCACTTTTCCTTCACTAAAAAGTCAATGTACTCCCAGTCGGGCTCTACAGCTCCGAGGTGTGTGCGGAAGTCACTGAGACCCCATGCGGGTCCAACTGATTCGACAAGATACAAAAAGTCCGGGAAACCCCATTCGGGCAATACTGCTCCGCTGGATCCGCGTGTCGCCATTCCTCATTCGATACACTCGATGAAAGAAGGAGAAATCCCACCGCTATGCCACCAATGTAACGTAAGGTAGGTGCAATGACCGGGTCGCCTTCCGTCTTAGTCCCGGGTCTCTCCTTCTCGACGCCGGACTGGCGCCGTCGAGTGCACCGGTCGAGCAAATCAGCGTTCCGGAGGTCGACTCAAAGTGGCGTCGAACCTCGGGAAGACCGATTCCGCCTCGAAAGCATGCGGCTGCCGGAGGGGTCACGGCACTCGAACGCCGTTGAGCAAGCGCAGGACCGAATCAGGCAAAATGTAGCAGGAACCAAAGTGGCTATATTCCCAGCCGTTCGGGCACTCCGGTGCTCGACTCGAAGGTTGGAGCTTAGGCAGGAAACCAAAGGGCAGAGTCCACGTCGCCGCCTGACAGGATACAAAGGTCGGTAGCGGGATCCTGGCAGCAGACGGACGAACGTACAGGAACCTGGTTCGAATGGGCGGCAGAGTGGCCACTTTTACCACAGGAACAGACAGACTCCAGGACTCTGGTTCACTCCAAAAGTAACACACTTTATTGAACAAGACACTCAACTTTTATACAGTTTACAACATGGCACCACAATAGGAAGGGGAAGGGCCAGGCATTCTAATGCAGGCTTGGCCCAGGGACCAATCCAACACAATGGGCATATACAACAGACCAATGGTGACAGAGAACAATGGACCAATGGCAGAGGGTACAAAGGGACCAATAGTAACTAAGGGAAACAGACCAATGGGAGAGGGGTTACTGAGCACACTATTGACAATGGTACAATTAACATGATTAATCAACGTCTGGACAAAGACAATGGACTGACTAGAGGGAATACACATCTGAGAACTAGGCCAGGGGTTGAAGCACGTACACACTAGTTTGAATATGCGGCTTCAACCCTGGCCAATCAGTGTGCGAGTGAGTCGTACGTCGGCCAATCCGGCGTTGACTCACTGCCTCCGGTTTCCCGCGTTCGAGATGGCGTGGATACCACGAACAAAGGAACCGGGGAACCACCGGCTTCAGTGTTCGTGTATCCCTCGTACATTATACCATACAATACATTAGACTTTCGACATTCTACAATATACAAACGTACAACATTCGACATAAAAACCCTTTAACATAATGTTAGGGGAACCCCTATCAGAGTTCAAATAAGGCCACAGGGCCATAGTCTTAAAGGAAATTGTTCGTGGTCCAGACAAGGGCCTAAGTAACGGATAGCATCCGTTACAGTGACTAGTCCGGCTTGTGTCCTACTTATCCATCTTCTTGGAGTCAGTTTCTCCCTGAGGTGATTGGGGTATAGTCGAACCGTAGTGGGGTATCCTGAGTCCCTGGAGGCTCAACCGAAGGGGGCTATCTAGCCTTGCGGCTAGCACCTTTAGACGGCTTAGGCTGCAGCACACCCCCCTACAGTTGGCCTACGTACTCTAGCGTCGCCCTCTAGCGACGCTATCTAGCCTCTAGCCCCAATCACCTTTGTTGGAGGAGTATCTTTTCCTACTTCCAAGCTTCTGTGCTAGGCTTAGTCGTGACAATAGCTCTAAATTGTATTTCATATGAGGAATCATGAGAGACGAATTAGCATGTATTATTTGAAGAAGTTGTAAGAAAACACTAGTTAAGCATATTGCATCTTGCATATGTCTGATTCTGCTTCACAGAGAGACAAAAAAATTGTTAAACCTGGATCTTTATAGTGAAGAGGTGTGTCCTGTTTTATTTCTATTGAAAGTGTTAGTGAAATGCCAATTTTTTTTTTTAGGGGGGGGATATGGGGTTTCTGTATTGCTTTCTCATTGCAGGTGCTTTAAAACATGGAGTATACAACATCTGAATCCTGACCTCAGTCCAGTTATGTAAGAAATGCATTATTTCCCACCAAAGTTCTGTCTGGAATATGGATTAAGATTGAGTATAATAAGATTATGAGGAAGAGGATGTTACTGATTGAGATAGTTAGGAATAACTATTGTAGGACATATAGTAAGTTTTGTTCTCTTGGATTTATACTTCACAGTTCTCCATAGCATGCTCAGCACCTTCAATGTCAAGATTTGGATCACTTGCGGTTTGCTTTTCATGTATGGTAAAGTAATCAGAGAGGGTAAGTTGAAATATCAATGATTGTCAAATCAAGTGTTTTCTAAGGAACTGTATTATGTGGATATTTTGGGCAATGTTTTTGTGGAGGGAATGTTTGTGATTATCTCAACAGGCTTTGTCAAGAGCCATACATCAGCTGTATGTATCTACTGCAGAGTCCACCAAAGTAAGGATTACTTTATAGATCTTAATTGTATTTCATATGAGGAATCATGAGGGACAAATTGGCATGTATTATTTGAAGAAGTTGTAAGAAAACACTAGGAAAACATACTGCATCTTGCATATGTCTGATTCTGCTTCACAGTGAGACAAATAATCTTTAAACCTGTATCTTTATACTGAAGAGGTGTGTCCTGTTTTATTTCTATTGAAAGTGTTAGTGTTATGAAATGCCATTTGTTTTTGTTTTTTTGGGGGGGGATATGCGGTTTGTGTGTTGCGTTCTCATTGAAGGTGCTTTAAAACATGGTGCATAGAACATCTGAATCCTGACCTCAGTCCAGTAATGTAAGAAATGCATTATTTCCCACCAAAGTTCTGTTTGGAATATGGATTAAGATTAAGTATAATCAGTAATGATGAGCGAGCGTGCTCGGCCGATGCTCGGATCGGCTCGAGCATCGCTCTGCTCGGCACATGGCGGTACTCGTCGAGTACCGCCATGTGCTCGCCCGACATGTTCGGGTGGCGGGGATCTGTGCCGGAAGAGGCACAGATCCCAAGAAGCTCCGCTGGACCACCAGGGACTGGAGGTACGGGGGCATTGCGGAGATGAAGGGGGCATTGCGGAGATGAAGGGGGACATTGTGGAAGAGGGGCATAGACTCTATGCCCCTCTTCCACAATGTCCCCCTTCATCTCCGCTATGCCCGTCTTCCACAATGTGCCCCTTCATCTCCGCTATGCCCCTCTTCCACAATGTGCCCCTTCATCTCCGCTATGCCCCTCTTCCACAATGTCCCCCTTCATCTCCTCTATGGCATAGAGGAGATGAAGGGGGACATTGTGGAAGAGGGGCATAGCGGAGATGAAGGGGCACATTGTGGAAGAGGGGCATAGCGGAGATGAAGGGGCACATTGTGGAAGACGGGCATAGCGGAGCTGAAGGGGGACATTGCGGAGCTGAAGGGGGCATTCGGAGATGAAGGGGGCATAGCGGAGATGAAGGGGGCATTGACCAGGCACCCTCCCCTCATCAGAGCAGGGGGTGCCTGGTGTTGCCCCATTCATTTCAATGGGGCTCGGGTGCTCGGCCGAGCACTCGAGCCTCAGGGGGTGCTCGGTCAGAGCACCCGAGCACCCGAGCATCGTGGTGCTCGCTCAACACTAATAATCAGATTATGAGGAGGAGGACGTTACTGATTGAGATAGTTGGGAATAACTATTGTAGGACATATAGTAACTTTTGTTCTCTTGGATTTATACTTCACAGTTCTCCATAGCATGCTCAGCGCCTACAAGGTCAAGATTTGGATCACTTGCTGTTTGCTTTTCATGTATGGTAAAGTAATCAGAGAGGGTAAATTGAAATATCAATTATTGTCAAATCAATTGTTTTCTAAGTGTATTATGTGGATATTTTGGGCAATGTTTTTGGGGAGGGAATGTTTGTGATTATCTCAACAGACTTTGTCAAGAGCCATACATCAGCTGTATGTTTCTACTGCAGAGTCCACCAAAGTAAGGATTACTTTTTAGCTCTAAATTGAATTTCATCTGAGGAATCATGAGAGAAGAATTAGCATGTATTATTTGAAGAAGTTGTAAGAAAACACAAGGAAACCATATTGCATCTTGCATATGTCTGATTCTGCTTCACAGTGAGAGAATGAATCTTTAAAGCTGGATTTTTATATTAAAGAGGTGTGTCCTGTTTTATTTCTATTGAAACTCTTAATGTTATGAAATGCCAATTTTTTTTTTGGGGGGGGGGGGGGTTTGTGGTTTCCGTATTGTTTTTTCATTGCAGGTGCTTTAAAAAATGGAGAATAAAACATCTGAATCCTGACCTCAGTCCAGTAATGTAAGAAATGCATTATTTCCCACCAAAGTTCTGTTTGGAATATGGATTAAGATTGAGTATAATCAGATTATGAGGAGGAGGATGTTACTGATTGGGATAGTTGGGAATAAGTATTGTAGGACATATAGTAACTTTTGTTCTCTTGGATTTATACTTCACAGTTCTCCATAGCATGCTCAGAACCTTCAAGGTCAAGATTTGGATCACTTGCTGTTTTCTTTTCATGTATGGTAAAGTAATCAGAGAGGGTAAATTGAAATATCAATTATTGTCAAATCAAGTGTTTTCTAAATAACTGTATTATGTGGAAATATTGGGCAATGTTTTTGTGGAGGGAATGTTTGTGATTATCTCAACAGGCTTTGTCAAGAGTCATACATCAGCTGTATGTATCTAATTACTGCAGAGTCCACCAAAGTAAGGATTACTTTATAGCTGTCACAGCCGTGCCGACTCCTCGCGGTGTACTCTCTTCCGTCGCTCCGGTTAGCTTCGGCGTCCGGGTTGGACTCGAGCATGCGCAGTCCTCCAAGTGAAGCAGTTTGGATGTCACTATTTTAGGCGCCCTCTCCCTGCAATGGACGCGTTGTCTAAGCGTCCATTCTGGTGAACA
Organism: Rhinophrynus dorsalis; assembly: GCA_037306005.1. Classification (NCBI taxonomy): domain Eukaryota; kingdom Metazoa; phylum Chordata; class Amphibia; order Anura; family Rhinophrynidae; genus Rhinophrynus; species Rhinophrynus dorsalis. The sequence goes on from CM074722.1 coordinate 420,979,713, forward strand.
GGTCTTGCTGTGCCTCGTTCACCTTTTACTTCCAAGTGTCCTGTCTCCAGTGTTCAGCTCTTGCTGCCTGTGTCCTGTATCTTGTATCCTGCTCTGGTCAGTCCTGTGTCCTGTATCCTGTATCCTGCTCTGGTTAGTCCTGTGTCCTGTATCCTGTATCCTGCTCTGGTTAGTCCTGTATCCTGTGTATCCTGCTCTGGTCAGTCCTGTATCCTGTGACTAGTCCGGCTTGTGTCCTACTTATCCATCTTCTTGGAGTCAGTTTCTCCCTGAAGTGATTGGGGTATAGTCGAACCGTAGTGGGGTATCCTGAGTCCCTGGAGGCTCAACCGAAGGGGGCTATCTAGCCTTGCGGCTAGCACCTTTAGACTGCTTGGGCCGCAGCACACCCCCCTACGGTTGGCCTGCGTACTCTAGCGTCGCCCTCTAGCGACGCTCTCTAGCCTCTAGCCCCAATCACCTTTGTTGGAGGAGTATCTTTTCCTACTTCCAAGCTTCTGTGCTAGGCTTAGTCGTGACAATAGCTCTAAATTGTATTTCATATGAGGAATCATGAGAGACGAATTAGCATGTATTATTTGAAGAAGTTGTAAGAAAACACTAGTTAAGCATATTGCATCTTGCATATGTATGATTCTGCTTCACAGAGAGACAAAAAAGATCGTTAAACCTGGATCTTTATAGTGAAGAGGTGTGTCCTGTTTTATTTCTATTGATAGTGGTAGTGTTATGAAATGCCAATGTTTCTTTTTTAGGGGGGGATATGGGGTTTCTGTATTGCTTTCGCATTGCAGGTGCTTTAAAACATGGAGCATACAACATCTGAATCCTGAGCTCAGTCCAGTTATGTAAGAAATGCATTATTTCCCACCAAAGTTCTGTCTGGAATATGGATTAAGATTGAGTATAAAAAGATTATGAGGAAGAGGATGTTACTGATTGAGATAGTTAGGAATAACTATTGTAGGACATATAGTAAGTTTTGTTCTCTTGTATTTATACTTCACAGTTCTCCATAGCATTTTCAGCACCTTCAATGTCAAGATTTGGATCACTTGCGGTTTGCTTTTCATGTATGGTAAAGTAATCAGAGAGGGTAAGTTGAAATATCAATGAGTGTCAAATCAAGTGTTTTCTAAGGAACTGTATTATGTGGATATTTTGGGCAATGTTTTTGTGGAGGGAATGTTTGTGATTATCTCAACAGGCTTTGTCAAGAGCCATACATCAGCTGTATGTATCTAGTGCAGAGTCCACCAAAGTAAGGATTACTTTATAGATCTAAATTGTATTTCATATGAGGAATCATGAGGGACAAATTGGCATGTATTATTTGAAGAAGTTGTAAGAAAACACTAGGAAAACATAATGCATCTTGCAAATGTGTGATTCTGCTTCACAGTGAGACAAAGAATCTTTAAACCTGTATCTATATACTGAAGAGGCGTGTCCTGTTTTATTTCTATTGAAAGTGTTAGTGTTCTGAAATGCCAATTTTTTTTTTTTGGGGGGGGGATATACGGTTTGTGTGTTGCGTTCTCATTGAAGGTGCTTTAAAACATGGCGCATAGAACATCTGAATCCTGAACTCAGTCCAGTAATGTAAGAAATGCATTATTTCCCACCAAAGTTCTGTTTGGAATATGGATTAAGATTAAGTATAATCAGATTATGAGGAGGAGGATGTTACTGATTGAGATAGTTGGGAATAACTATTGTAGGACATATAGTAACTTTTGTTCTCTTGGATTTATACTTCACAGTTCTCCATAGCATGCTCAGCGCCTACAAGATCAAGATTTGGATCACTTGCTGTTTGCTTTTCATGTATGGTAAAGTAATCAGAGAGGGTAAATTGAAATATCATTTATTGTCAAATCAAGTGTTTTCTAAGTGTATTATGTGGATATTTTGGGCAATTTTTTTGTGGAGGGAAAGTTTGTGATTATCTCAACAGGCTTTGTCAAGAGCCATACATCAGCTGTATGTATCTACTGCAGAGTCCACCAAAGTAAGGATTACTTTTTAGCTCTAAATTGAATTTCATCTAAGGAATCATGGTTCCTGTCATCGCATCGCCTGTCTCCTGTATCCTGGCGACCTCCTGCCTGGTCGCGTCGGCGACATTGCTCGTTACTCCAGTGTGCGGTCACTGGTTTGCTCCACAGCCTATCGGCTATACAATTCTGTGTTGGTCCCAGCGTGCGGACGCTGGTTTGCTCCTAAGCCTTGCGGCTAGGCAAACTCGCTTGTTACACCAGTGTGCGGTCACTGGTTTGCTACAAAGCATATCAGCTATACAATTCTGTGTTGGTCCCAGCGTGCGGATGCTGGTTTGCTCCAAAGCCTTGCGGCTAGAAAAACCTCGCTTGTTACACTAGTGTGCGGTCACTGGTTTGCTCCAAAGCCTATCGGCTATACAATCCTGTGTTAGTCCCAGCGTGCGGACGTTGGTTTGCTCCAAAGCCTTGCGGCTAGACAAACTCGCTTATTACACCAGTGTGCGGTCACTGGTTTGCTCCAAAGCCTATCGGCTGTACTATCCTGTGTTGGTCCCAGCGTGCGGACGCTGGTTTGCTCGAAATCCTTGCGACTATACAAACTCGCTTGTTACACCAGTGTGCGGTCACTGGTTTGCTCCAAAGCCTATCAGCTATACAATTCTGTGTTGGTCCCAGCGTGCGGACGCTGGTTTGCTCCTAAGCCTTACGGCTATACTAACTCGCTTGTTACACCAGTGTGCGGTCACTGGTTTGCTCCACAGCCTATCGGCTATACAATTCAGTGTTGGTCCCAGCGTGCGGACGCTGGTTTGCTCCAAAGCCTTGCGGCTTTACGATTCCCCTGTTAGTCTCAGTGTGTGTACACTGTGTTGCTTACGATCCTGTCAATTTGCCATTACCATCTGAATGCTGCTACTATCTCTGGGCTGCCCTGCCCGGTATTGGTAAGGCCGGTAGAACCTTTTGCCACATTCCATCTGAGGTTGCCTTACCCGGTATTGGCAGGGCCGGTAGAGCCTACATTATGAATCTATTGAGGCTGCCTTGCCCGGTAATTTGGTAAGGCCGGTAGAACCGTTATGCAATTCCATCTGCAGGTTTCCTTACCCGGTAAATTGGCAAGGCCGGTAGAGCCTAACATTCTATTACTTCAGACTGTCCTGTCCGGTATATTGACAGAACCGGTAGAGTCTGCCTTCTGTCTTGTTATATTCTGAATATATCTGTATGTATGTGATTGCCATCCTACGTTATCAATTTATTATTTCAATAAAATTGATTTTTACCTAAAACTTGTGTCTGAGAGTCATAATAAACCGTGACAGTACGAAAGGGCCATGACCTCAGACAGCAAAGGTGAAGGTAATGCACAGAATATCCATTGGAGGATGGATGTGCACGAGCAACGTTTGGATCAGTTGGCAGTTGCAATTCAAACGATCCTTGAACGCACGGTACTTGCTGACAAATCTAGCTCTAGCCCCGTGGTCTCGCCAAGTCAGACACCGGAGAGTGATACCAGACCCCTAGGGGGCACTGTTAAAGGGTTAACGGCTTCTGCACCCTTGCCGCTAAGATACGATGGTGACCCTAGTCTCTGCAGAGGGTTCATCAACCAACTCGAGATTTTTATGGAATTGACGGCACACGCATTTCCCAATGATCGTAGTAAGGTGGGGTTTACAATATCTTTGCTCACTAGCAGAGCTTTGGCTTGGGCTAACCCCTTGTGGGAGAATGCTAAACCTTGTACTAAAAACTTTAGAGAATTTGTGCAATCCTTTCGAAGAGTGTTTGAGCCTCCTGGTAGAACCACCTCTGCTGCCAAACGCCTTATGGAGATACATCAGGGCAGGCGTACATTAAGCGACTACGCCATCGAATTCCGCACATTGGCAGCAGAGGTAGGTTGGAATAACGAGGCATTATTGGCAGCTTTTTCTCAAGGCCTGAATGACCACATTAAGGACGAAATCGCTGCTAAAGATCTACCTACCGATCTAGATGACTACATTGAATATGTTATGATAATTGACTCCAGAATACGTGAGAGATCAATTGCCAGAGATCGTAAGTTACGGTCAAAGAATAATGAGCCTAGTGGCATGTTTTGCCCACCCATCCCTCCCCTGGCATTGAAGTCTAGTGAACCTGTACGGGAGACAAGTGAACCTATGCAAATAGGCTTCACTAGACTAACCAAGGCTGAGAGACTTTATCGCAGAAGACAAGGGTTGTGTTTATACTGCGGTAAAAAAGGGCATTTGCTAAATTCCTGTCCGGTACGTCCGGGAAACGCACACACCTAGGGTACCTTGGGGGACAGGCCCTAGGTGGTGTACAATCGTCCCCAGTGTCGGGCACAATGAAACCCACCATACAGGTGGTATTATCTTGGGCACAACGCTCTGTGGAGGTTTTGGCCTTGGTTGACTCTGGTGCAGCAGGGTATTTTATGGATAATACCTTTGCTGAATTGCACGGAGTTCCACGCATTGAAAGAGAAAATCCCTTGACTATTGAAGCGATTGATGGCAGACCCTTAGAACCGCCTCAGGTTATGTTTGAAACTATGCCACTGTCTATGACTATTGGGGCACTTCACAGAGAAGAGCAGCAGTTTCAACTGATTAATTCTCCGCACCATGCGGTAATATTGGGCTTTCCGTGGTTACGGTTACATAACCCACAATTTGATTGGAAAAAGTGTGAAATTGCTGCTTGGTCCCAGTTTTGTATGGACAAGTGCGTCATCCAGCCTGTTAAGGTCCTGTGCACCTCCTCGGCTATACCGAATGTGTACCAACAGTTTGGCGATGTTTTTAGCAAAGGAGAGGCCAGTTTGCTACCTCAGCATAGACCGTATGATTGTTGCATAGAATTGCAGCCTGGGGCAGTACCTCCGAAAGGACGCACTTATCCATTATCTTGTGTGGAAAATAAGGCTATGGAGGATTACATTTCTGATGCCCTTGCTAGAGGGATCATACGAAAATCTACCTCTCCAGCTGGGGCTGGGTTCTTTTTTGTAAAAAAGAAAAATGGCAAATTAAGACCATGCATTGACTACCGGGGCTTAAATAAACTAATGGCAAAAAACGCATACCCCATACCACTCATTACCGAGCTTTTTGACAGGCTTAAGGGCGCTTCGATTTTTACCAAATTGGACCTATGGGCCGCTTACAATCTGGTGCGCATTCGAGCAGGTGATGAGTGGAAAACTGCCTTTAATACTCGAGCTGGGCACTACGAGTATCTAGTTATGCCATTTGGGCTATGTAATGCCCCCGAAGTTTTCCAGGAACTGATAAACGATGTTCTGAGAGATATGTTACAGACATGTGTTGTGGTTTATCTGGACGATATATTGATTTACTCTCAAGACATGGCACAGCACATCAAAGATGTATCCACAGTATTGCTACGACTCCGTGAGAACAAATTATTTTGTAAACTGGAAAAATGTGACTTTCATAGAACCAGTGTGCCATTCTTGGGGTTCATAATTGGCAATGATGGCATTGCCATGGACAAGGATAAGTTGTCAGCTGTCTTACAATGGCCAAAACCCAAGGGGCTTAAAGCCATACAGCGTTTCCTGGGTTTCGCTAATTATTATAGGCGGTTTATTAAGAACTTTTCTTCCATTGTTAAACCTTTGTCCGATCTTACGCACAAGGGCGCTAATCCTTCTTGTTGGCCGGTATCTGCTGAGAATGCCTTTGAGAATTTGAAGCTGGCATTTGCTGCGGCTCCTGTGTTATCCCACCCCAATCCTCTACTGCCATTTACGTTAGAGGTGGATGCCTCAGATATTGGGGTTGGGGCAGTACTTTCGCAACGACACGAGAAAGGTGGTACTCTCAGACCTTGTGGGTTTTTCTCTAAGAAGTTGACTGTCACTCAAGGCCACTATGAGATAGGTGACAAAGAATTATTGGCCATTATCCTCGCTCTTAAGGAGTGGCGTCATTTGCTTGAAGGTACCAAGACTCCCGTATTAATCCTAACAGATCATAAAAATCTGACTTATCTCTCGGAGGCCAAGAGATTGTCCTCCCGTCAGGCCAGGTGGGCACTGTTCCTGTCTCGATTTAATTTCATTGTATCATACTTACCGGGGTCAAAGAATATCAGGGCGGATTCACTGTCAAGACAATTTGAGGCCGACAGTGACAGAGTGGAAGCACCAGCACCATCAGAATACTGGCTACTATACGCACGAGTATCACTTCTCCTTTAGGGGAGGAGATCCTGGCCTCTCAGGGGTCCGCTCCCCATGAAACTCCAGTGGGCAAATGTTTTGTCGATGAACCGTTTCATACTAGGCTGCTTGAAACCTACCATTCCTCTAAGGCTGCGGGACATATTGGTAGAGACCAATTGTTATGGTCCCTTTCTCAGTTATTTTGGTGGCCCTCCATGAGAAACGATTGTGCCGAATTTACGAATGCCTGTGCCACTTGTGCCCGCGCTAAGACCCCGAGACATCTCCCTGTGGGCTTGCTTCAACCGGTGCCTAATGGCGAACGCCCCTGGTCTCATGTTTCCATTGATTTTATGGGAGAGTTGCCTATGTCCAAAGGGTACTCCTTTATATTCATGGTGGTGGACAGGTTTTCTAAAATGGCTCATTTCGTGCCCCTCCGTGGTCTTCCTTCAGCGAAGGAATTGGCAATGGTGTTCGACAGAGAAGTATTCCGGTTGCATGGAGTGCCTAGGGTACTGGTGTCTGATAGGGGGAGCCAGTTTGTGTCTAGATTTTGGAGGGCATTTTGACAACAGATGGGCATACAGCTGTCCTTCTCCTCTGCCTACCATCCCCAGACCAATGGAGCCGCTGAACGAGCTAATCAGGGCTTGGAACAATTTCTCCGTTGTTTCGTTACTGACCATCATGATAATTGGTCCGACTTGTTGCCTTGGGCAGAGTTCGCCAGGAACTGTGCGGTCAATTCTTCATCTGGGAGCTCTCCATTTCTGATTAATTATGGTTTCCAGCCCTGTTTGCTTCCAGACTCATTTCAGACGCAACAGATTCCAGCTCTGGATGAGCATATCGAGCAACTCTGTTCCACATGGGCACAAGTTCAGAGGGCACTTGGTCAGTCATTTCAGCGTCATCAGCGCCATGCTAATCGCAGAAGGCTTCCAGCGGTTTCCTTTCAGGTTGGGGATAGAGTATGGCTTTCCTCCAGAAATCTCAAGCTGCAGGTTCCGTCTAATAAGTTGGCTCCCCGGTTTATTGGTCCATACAGAGTTATTCGCAAAATTAACCCTGACTCCTATGCACTAGACCTACCTGCATCCATGCGTATCCATAATGTGTTCCATGTGTCCCTTCTTAAGCCTCTGGTTTGCAATCGCTATACTACCACACCTGTGGTGCCAGGACATGTTGAGGTCGAGGGCCAGGAGGAGTACGAGGTTCAGAGCATTATTGACTCCCGTAGGCTTAGAGGAAGGGTACAGTACCTGGTACATTGGAAAGGGTATGGTCCTGAGGATCGATCATGGGTGGATAGTACGGACCTTCATGCACCTAGGCTAACTAGGGCCTTTCATGCCAATTACCCACAGAAACCTAGACCCTATTCTAGGAGAGGGGGTCTTTGAAGGGGGGGTACTATCACGGTGCCCGTGATTGCTGCAGTTCCTTGTCTGTCACCAGTAGGGGGCTGCTATTGGCTGTCTGCAGATAGCCCGCCTTTCATTGCCTATTTAAACCTGGATTGGGCACCCTTTGGTTGCCCTTTCGTGTTGTTTCTGACCTTCTTGCTATCACTATGCCAGTGATAGCTGGGCCTCTGTTCCAGTGTTCCTGAGTTCCTGATCTCATATGTTCCGGAGTTCCTGATCTCTACTGTTCCAGTGTTTCCTGCATGCTGAAGTACTTCCAGTCCTGGTTCCGGCCTAGTCTCTGGTGTTGCAGTTCCTGCTGAACTTCTTCTCTGCTGTTTCCTGACCTGACTGAACGTTGCTGGTTCCTGTCATCGCATCGCCTGTCTCCTGTATCCTGGCGACCTCCTGCCTGGTCGCGTCGGCGACATTGCTCGTTACTCCAGTGTGCGGTCACTGGTTTGCTCCACAGCCTATCGGCTATACAATTCTGTGTTGGTCCCAGCGTGTGGACGCTGGTTTGCTCCTAAGCCTTGCGGCTAGGCAAACTCGCTTGTTACACCAGTGTGCGGTCACTGGTTTGCTCCAAAGCCTATCGGCTATACAATCCTGTGTTGGTCCCAGCGTGCGGACGCTGGTTTGCTCCAAAGCCTTGCGGCTAGACAAACTCGCTTGTTACACCAGTGTGCGGTCACTGGTTTGCTCCAAAGCCTATCGGCTATACAATCCTGTGTTAGTCCCAGCGTGCTGACGTTGGTTTGCTCCAAAGCCTTGCGGCTAGACAAACTCGCTTATTACACCAGTGTGCGGTCACTGGTTTGCTCCAAAGCCTATCGGCTGTACTATCCTGGGTTGGTCCCAGCGTGCGGACGCTGGTTTGCTCCAAAGCCTTGCGGCTATACAGACTCACTTGTTACACCAGTGTGCGGTCACTGGTTTGCTCCAAAGCCTATCAGCTATACAATTCTGTGTTTGTCCCAGCGTGCGGACGCTGGTTTGCTCCTAAGCCTTACGGCTATACTAACTCGCTAGTTACACCAGTGTGCGGTCACTGGTTTGCTCCTAAGCCTATCGGCTATACAATTCAGTATTGGTCCCAGCGTGCGGATGCTGGTTTGCTCCAAAGCCTTGCGGCTTTACGATTTCCCTGTTAGTCTCAGTGTGTGTACACTGGGTTGCTTACGATCCTGTCAATTTGCCATTACCATCTGACTGCTGCTACTATCTCTGGGCTGCCCTGCCCGGTATTGGTAAGGCCGGTAGAACCTTTTGCCACATTCCATCTGAGGTTGCCTTACCCGGTATTGGCAGGGCCGGTAGAGCCTACATTATGAATCTATTGAGGCTGCCTACAACTTGTGTCTGAGAGTCATAATAAACCGTGACAATCCTGCTCTGGTTAGTCCTGTGTCCTGTATCCTGTATCCTGCTCAGGTCAGTCCTGTGTCATATATCCTGTATCATGTATCCTGCTCTGGTTAGTCCTGTATCCTGTGTATACTGCTCTGGTCAGTCCTGTATCCTGTGACTAGTCCGGCTTGTGTCCTACTTATCCATCTTCTTGGAGTCAGTTTCTCCCTGAGGTGACTGGGGTATAGTCCAACCGTAGTGGGGTATCCTGAGTCCCTGGAGGCTCAACCGAAGGGGGCTATCTAGCCTTGCGGCTCGCACCTTTAGACGGCTTAGGCCGCAGCACACCCCCCTACGGTTGGCCTACGTACTCTAGCGTCGCCCTCTAGCGACGCTCTCTAGCCTCTAGCCCCAATCACCTTTGTTGGAGGAGTATCTTTTCCTACTTCCAAGCTTCTGTGCTAGGCTTAGTCGTGACAATAGCTCTAAATTGTATTTCATATGAGGAATCATGAGAGACGAATTAGCATGTATTATTTGAAGAAGTTGTAAGAAAACACTAGTTAAGCATATTGCATCTTGCATATGTCTGATTCTGCTTCACAGAGAGACAAAAAAATTGTTAAACCTGGATCTTTATAGTGAAGAGGTGTGTCCTGTTTTATTTCTATTGAAAGTGTTAGTGTTATGAAATGCCAATGTTTTTTTTTTAGGGGGGGGATATGGGGTTTCTGTATTGCTTTCTCATTGCAGGTGCTTTAAAACATGGAGCATACAACATCTGAATCCTGACCTCAGTCCAGTTAGGTAAGAAATGCATTATTTCCCACCAAAGTTCTGTCTGGAATATGGATTAAGATTGAGTATAATAAGATTATGAGGAAGAGGATGTTACTGATTGAGATAGTTAGGAATAACTATTGTAGGACATATAGTAAGTTTTGTTCTCTTGGATTTATACTTCACAGTTCTCCATAGCATGCTCAGCACCTTCAATGTCAAGATTTGGATCACTTGCGGTTTGCTTTTCATGTATGGTAAAGGAATCAGAGAGGGTAAGTTGAAATATCAATGACTGTCAAATCAAGTGTTTTCTAAGGAACTGTATTATGTGGATATTTTGGGCAATGTTTTTGTGGAGGGAATGTTTGTGATTATCTCAACAGGCTTTGTCAAGAGCCATACATCAGCTGTATGTATCTACTGCAGAGTCCACCAAAGTAAGGATTACTTTATAGATCTAAATTGTATTTCATATGAGGAATCATGAGGGACAAACTGGCATGTATTATTTGAAGAAGTTGTAAGAAAACACTAGGAAAACATATTGCATCTTGCATATGTCTGATTCTCCTTCACAGTGAGACAAAGAATCTTTAAACCTGTATCTTTATACTGAAGAGGTGTGTCCTGTTTTACTTCTATTGAAAGTGTTAGTGTTATGAAATGCCAATTGTTTTTTTTTTTGGGGGGGGTATGCGGTTTGTGTGTTGCGTTCTCATTAAAGGTGCTTTAAAACATGGTGCATAGAACATCTGAATCCTGTCCTCAGTTCAGTAATGTAAGAAATGCATTATTACCCACCAAAGTTCTGTTTGAAATATGGATTAAGATTAAGTATAATCAGATTATGAGGAGGAGGATGTTACTGATTGAGATAGTTGGGAATAACTATTGTAGGACATATAGTAACTTTTGTTCTCTTGGATTTATACTTCACAGTTCTCCATAGCATGCTCAGCGCCTACAAGGTCAAGATTTGGATCACTTGCTGTTTGCTTTTCATGTATGGTAAAGTAATCAGAGAGGGTAAATTGAAATATCAATTATTGTCAAATCAATTGTTTTCTAAGTGTATTATGTGGATATTTTGGGCAATGTTTTTGGGGAGGGAATGTTTGTGATTATCTCAACAGGCTTTGTCAAGAGCCATACATCAGCTGTATGTTTCTCCTGCACAGTCCACCAAAGTAAGGATTACTTTTTAGCTCTAAATTGAATTTCATCTGAGGAATCATGAGAGAAGAATTAGTATGTATTATTTCATGAAGTTGTAAGAAAACTCTAGGAAAGCATATTGCATCTTGCATATGTCTGATTCTGCTTCACAGTGAGAGAATGAATCTTTAAAGCTGGATTTTTATATAAAAGAGGTGTGTCCTGTTTTATTTCTATTGAAACTCTTAATGTTATGAAATGCCAATTTTTTTTGGGGGGTGGATTTGGGGTTTCCGTATTGTTTTCTCATTGCAGGTGCTTTAAAAAATGGAGAATAGAACATCTGAATCCTGACGTCAGTCCAGTAATGTAAGAAATGCATTATTTCCCACCAAAGTTCTGTTTGGAATATGGATTAAGATTGAGTATAATCAGATTATGAGGAGGAGGATGTTACTGATTGAGATAGTTGGGAATTAGTATTGTAGGACATATAGTAACTTTTGTTCTCTTGGATTAATACTTCACAGTTCTCCATAGCATGCTCAGCACCTTCAAGGTCAAGATTTGGATCACTTGCTGTTTTCTTTTCATGTATGGTAAAGTAATCAGTGAGGGTAAATTGAAATATCAATGATTGTCAAATCAAGTGTTTTCTAAATTACTGTATTATGTGGATATATTGGGCAATGTTTTTGTGGAGGGAATGTTTGTGATTATCTCAACAGGCTTTGTCAAGAGTCATACATCAGCTGTATGTATCTACTGCAGAGTCCACCAAAGTAAGGAATACTTTATAGATCTAAAATTGTATTTCATATGAGGAATCATGAGGGACAAATTGGCATGTATTATTTGAAGAAGTTGTAAGAAAACACTAGGGAAACATATTGCATCTTGCATATGTCTGATTCTGCTTCACAGTGAGACAAAGAATCTTTAAACCTGTATCTTTATACTGAAGAGGTGTGTCCTGTTTTATTTCTATTGAAAGTGTTAGTGTTATGAAATGCCAATTGTTTTTTTTTTTGGGGGGGGGATATGCGGTTTGTGTGTTGCGTTCTCATTGAAGGTGCTTTAAAACATGGCGCATAGAACATCTGAATCCTGACCTCAATCCAGTAATGTAAGAAATGCATTATTTCCCAACAAAGTTCTGTTTGAAATATGGATTAAGATTAATTATAATCAGATTATGAGGAGGAGGATGTTACTGATTGAGATAGTTGGGAATAACTATTGTAGGACATATAGTAACTTTTGTTCTCTTGGATTTATACTTCACAGTTCTCCATAGCATACTCAGCGCCTACACGGTCAAGATTTGGATCACTTGCTGTTTGCTTTTCATGTATGGTAAAATAATCAGAGAGGGTAAATTGAAATATCAATTATTGTCAAATCAATTGTTTTCTAAATAACTGTACTATGTGGATATATTCGGCAATGTTTTTGTGGATGGAATGTTTGTGATTATCTCAACAGGCTTTGTCAAGAGTTATACATCAGCTGTATGTATCTACTGCAGAGTCCACCAAAGTAAGGATTACTTTATAGCTGTCACAACCGTGCCGAGTCCTCGCGGTGTACTCTCTTCCGTCGCTCCGGTTAGCTTCGGCTTCCGGGTTGGACTCGCGCATGCGCAGTCCTCCACGTGAAGCCGTTTGGACGTCACTATTTTAGGCGCCCTCTCCCTGCAATGGACGCGTTGTCTAAGCGTCCATTCTGGTGAACTGGTCTTGCTGTGCCTCGTTCACCTTCTACTGCCAAGTGTCCTGTCTCCAGTGTCCAGCTCTTGCTGCCTGTGTCCTGTATCTTGTATCCTGCTCTGGTCAGTCCTGTGTCCTGTATCCTGTATCCTGCTCTGTACAGTCCTGTGTCCTGTATCCTGTATCCTGCTCTGGTCAGTCCTGTTTCCTGTATCCTGTATCCTGCTCTGGTTAGTCCTGTATCCTGTGTATCCTGCTCTGGTCAGTCCTGTATCCTGTGACTAGTCTGTCTTGTGTCCTACTTATCCATCTTCTTGGGGTCAGTTTCTCCCTGAGGTGATTGGGGTATAGTCCAACCGTAGTGGGGTATCCTGAGTCCCTGGAGGCTCAACCGAACGGGGCTATCTAGCCTTGCGGTTAGCACCTTTAGACGACTTAGGCCGCAGCACACCCCCCTACGGTTGGCCTACTTACTCTAGCGTCGCCCTCTAGCGACGCTCTCTAGCCTCTAGCCCCAATCACCTTTGTTGGAGGAGTATCTTTTCCTACTTCCAAGCTTCTGTGCTAGGCTTAGTCGTGACAATAGCTCTAAATTGTATTTGATATGAGGAATCATGAGAGACGAATTAGCATGTATTATTTGAAGAAGTTGTAAGAAAACACTAGTTAAGCATATTGCATCTTGAATATGTCTGATTCTGCTTCACAGAGAGACAAAAAAATCGTTAAACCTGGATCTTTATAGTGAAGAGGTGTGTCCTGTTTTATTTCTATTGAAAGTGTTAGTGTTATGAAATGCCAATGTTTTTTTTTTAGGGGGGGGTATGGGGTTTCTGTATTGCTTTCTCATTGCAGGTGCTTTAAAACATGGAGCATACAACATCTGAATCCTGACCTCAGTCCAGTTATGTAAGAAATGCATTATTTCCCACCAAAGTTCTGTCTGGAATATGGATTAAGATTGAGTATAATAAGATTATGACGAAGAGGATGTTACTGATTGAGATAGTTAGGAATAACTATTGTAGGACAAATATTAAGTTTTGTTCTCTTAGATTTATACTTCACAGTTCTCCATTAGTGATGAGCGAGCATGCTCGGCCGAAGCTCGGTTCGGCTCGAGCATCGATCTGCTTGGCACATGGCGGTACTCGTACGAGTACCGCATGTGCTCGCCCGCCATGTTCGGGTCTCCTCCCCGCACGTTTCGCGGCTGCTGCGCAGCCAATAAACGTGCGGGGAGGCTCTGACATCAGTGTAATGCCAGCAGCCATGTTGGCTGCTGGCATTACACTGATTGGCTGGCCAGAAACCGTGATCGGGTGCTGTATAGCACCTGACCAGCGAGTTCGGCTCAGTCTTAGCCAGGGAGAGATGAGGATAGGAAGGGAAAGTCAGTGTAGGGAGAAGAAAAGCGAGTTTGAACAAAAAAAAGACCCAAAAGTCCTTTTTAGGACTACTGTGTGTGGGGGCAGCAGATATATTTTGTTTTGGGGGGCAGAGTTTAAAAAAAAAACGTCACATATTCCGTTCACTGTGCCTAGCCGCAGATTAGCAGCACATTCTGTTTAGTGTGCAAAGTTTCAGATTAGCAGCACATTCTGTTTAGTGTGCAAAGTTGGAGATTAGCAGCACATTCTTTTTAGTGTGCAAAGTTGCAGATTATCAGCACATTCTGTTTAGTGTGCAAAGTGTAAAAAATAAAAGTCACTTATTCTGTTCACTGATCCTAGCCGCAGATAATCAGCACATTCTGTTTAGTGTGCAAAGTTGCAGATTATCAGCACATTCAGTTTAGTGTGTAAAGTGTAAAAATTAAAAGTCACTTATTCCGTTCACTGATCCTAGCCGCAGATAAGCAGCATATTCTGTTTAGTGTGCAAAGTTGCAGATTATCAGCACATTCAGTTTAGTGTGCAAAGTGTAAAAAATAAAAGTCACTTATTCCGTTCACTGATCCTAGCCGCAGATAAGCAGCACATTCTGTTTAGTGTGCAAAGTTGCAGATTATCAGCACATTCAGTTTAGTGTGCAAAGTGTAAAAATTAAAAGTCACTTATTCCGTTCACTGATCCTAGCCGCAGATAAGCAGCACATTCTGTTTAGTGTGCAAAGTTGCAGATTAGCAGAACATTCTGTTTAGTGTGCAAAGTGTAAAAACTAAAAGTCACATATTCCATTCACTGTGCCTAGCCGCAGATTAGCAGCATATTCTGTTTAGTGTGCAAAGTTGCAGATTATCAGCACATTCAGTTTAGTGTGTAAAGTGTAAAAATTAAAAGTCACTTATTCCGTTCACTGATCCTAGCCGCAGATAAGGAGCACATTCTGTTTAGTGTGCAAAGTTGCAGATTATCAGCACATTCAGTTTAGTGTGCAAAGTGTAAAAATTAAAAGTCACTTATTCCGTTCACTGATCCTAGCCGCAGATAAGCAGCACATTCTGTTTAGTGTGCAAAGTTGTGGATTAGCAGAACATTCTGTTTAGTGTGCAAAGTGTAAAAACTAAAAGTCACATATTCCATTCACTGTGCCTAGCCGCAGATAAGCAGCATATTCTGTTTAGTGTGCAAAGTTGCAGATTATCAGCACATTCAGTTTAGTGTGCAAAGTGTAAAAACTAAAAGTCACATATTCCATTCACTGTGCCTAGCCGCAGATAAGCAGCATATTCTGTTTAGTGTGCAAAGTTGCAGATTATCAGCACATTCAGTTTAGTGTGCAAAGTGTAAAAAATAAATGTCACTTATTCCGTTCACTGATCCTAGCCGCAGATAAGCAGCACATTCTGTTTAGTGTGCAAAGTTGCAGATTATCAGCACATTCAGTTTAGTGTGCAAAGTGTAAAAATTAAAAGTCACTTATTCCGTTCACTGATCCTAGCCGCAGATAAGCAGCACATTCTGTTTAGTGTGCAAAGTTGCAGATTTGCAGCACATATTCCGTGTAATATGAAGAAGGCGGGTAAAAAGGGACGGGGAAGTGGACGTGATCCTGATAGTTCAGGGCGCGGGTCAGGACGCGTAGAAACTGTGCCTGGTGCCAGAGCACAAGAAAGAAAGACATCCACCATACCTAGCTTCATGTCTCAGTTTACAGGGCGTCGCAGGACATCACTCTCGAGGTCAGACCACTGCGAACAGGTGGTCGGTTGGATTTCAGGTGATACTGCTTCCAGTCGGTTAAGCACCACACTGTCTTCCACCAAGTCCACTCTCAGTAGCCAAGAGTCTGGTCAACATAATCCTCACCCTGATCATCCTTCCTCCCACCATAGAGGGTCTGGTCAAAGAAGTGATCCCACACTGGGATATAGTGAGGAGCTCGTCTCATCACCAATCCTTAATTTGAACCTCTCTCCAAGCACGCTTGCAGAGGAACATGAAATCTTGTGCCCTGATTCACAACCTCTAGAGGGTACCCAATCACAAGAAGATGACAGAGGGGAACGGCATTTAAGGTCAAAGGAAGTGGATGATGATGATGATGAGACACAGTTGCCATCAAATCAACCACTTTTACTGTCTCAAGACCTTGATGAGGAGGATGATATACAGTTGTCAATGACTGAGTATGTGGTGGGATCAAGAAATGAGGAGGATGATCAGAGTGAGGAAGTGGAGGAGGACTTGGTGGACGATGAGGTGACTGACCCCACCTGGGAAGGTGGAGAGCCGAGCGATGACAGCAGTCCTGAGGGTGAGCCATCTGCAGCACCGCAACAGGCTGGAAGAGGCAGTGGTGTGGCTACAGAAAGAAGGCGGACCGCACCAAACCGGCCCGCAAATGTTCCACGGAGCACCCCCTTGCGTAAATCTCCCTTGCCAAGGGGTAGGTGTTCCGCGGTATGGCGTTTTTTTAAGTAAAGTGCGGACGACAAAAGAATTGTAGTTTGCAACCTGTGCCACACCAGAATGAGCCGAGGCATGAACACTAGAAACCTCACCACCACCAGCATGATCCGACACATGGCATCCAAGCACCGCAATAAGTGGGAGGAACGCCCGGATCGCCAATCTGTGTCTGCAGGCCACACCACTGCCTCCTCTTCCCCTGTTTTCGGTGCCGGCCAATCGCCTGTCGAAGGCGCAGGCCCGCATACCTCCCGCCCTGCACCTGTACCATCTGAAGCACCATCAGCGACCACATCCACTTCCCTGTCCTAGCGCAGCGTCCAAATGTCGTTACCCCAGGCATTTGAGCGCAAGCGAAAATACCCAGCCACCCACCCACAGGCCATAGCACTAACCTCACACCTTTCCAAATTACTGGCCATCGAAATGCTGCCATTTAGGCTTGTGGAGACTGAGTCCTTCCGCAGCCTGATGGCAGCAGCTGTCCCTCGGTACGCAGTCCCCAGCCGCCACTACTTTTCCCGGTGTGCCGTCCCCGCCTTACACCACCATGTGTCCCGTAACATCACCCGTGCCCTGACCAACGCAGTTACTGGGAAGGTCCACTTAACGACTGACACATGGACAAGTGCTTGTGGCCAGGGACGCTACATTTCCCTGACGGCACACTGGGTGAATGTCGTGGAGGCTGGGAGCGACTCGGACCCTGGGATGGCACAGGTGCTACCCACGCCGAGGATTGCGGGCCCTACCTCCATCAGGGTTTCCGCCAGCACCTACGTTATTGGCTCCTCCTCCTCCGTTTCCACCTCCGAATTCTCTGCGTGCAGCGCCACTCACCCATCAGCCGGTAGCTGGAAGCAGTGTAGCACTGCAGTGGGGAAGCGTCAACAGGCAGTACTGAAGCTGATCTGCCTTGGGGACAAACAGCACACGGCCTCAGAGCTGTTGCAGGGGATTAGTCACCAGACCGAGCAATGGCTCTCGCCACTCAACCTGCAACCAGGCATGGTTGTGTGTGATAATGGGCGTAACTTGGTGGCGGCTTTGGAGCTCGGCAAGCTCACACACGTACCATGCCTAGCGCATGTATTTAATTTAGTGGTTCAGCGATTTCTAAAAACCTATCCCAATGTGCATGATCTCTTGACCAAGGTGCGCCGCGTGTGTGCACATTTCCGTAAGTCATCAACAGCTTCAGCCGGCCTGTTGAAGCTGCAGCAGCGCTTACAATTGCCAGCTCACCGGCTGCTGTGTGACGTGAGCACGCGCTGGAACTCCACCTTCCACATGTTGGCCCGGCTTTGTGAGCAGCAGAGGGCAGTAGTGGAGTACCAGCTGTTACACGGTCGTCGCCTCTCCGTTCAACTTCCTGTAATCAGAAGTGAGGAGTGGGAATGGATGTCAGACCTCTGTGAGGTTTTACGCAATTTTGAGGAATCGACACAGATGGTGAGCGGCGATAACGCTATTATCAGTGTAACCATCCCACTTCTGTGTCTACTGAAACGCTCGCTGCTCACAATTAAAACCGACGCTTTGCATGTGGAAGAGGTGGAAATGCGGGAGGAAGAGCTTACACAAGGTGATAGCCAGAGCACCCTCACTTCGTCTTCTCAGCGACAATTGGAGGAGGCGGAGGAGGAGGAGGAGGAGGAGGAGGAAGACACGGTTGCCTCCGCTACAGAGGGTAGCCATGGAACTTTAGTTCCATCTCTTCAGCGTGGGTGGGCAGAAGAGGAGGAAGAGGATGAGGAGATTGAGAGTCATCCTCCTGGTGAGGACAGCGAAATCTTGCCTGTTGGTACTCTGGCACACATGGCTGACTTTATGTTAGGCTGCCTTTCCCATGACCCACGCGTTATACGCATTTTAGACAACACGGATTACTGGGTGTTCACCCTTCTGGACCCCCGCTACAAAGAGAATTTCTCATCTCTCATTCCTCCGGTGGAGAGGACAAGCAAAATGGTGCAATACCAGAAGGTTCTTGTCGAAAAATTGCTCTAAAATTTTCCATCTGACAACGCTGGCAGCAGAGTACGTGCTACCTTGGCCAACCGAGAAGGGGAGAAAAGGGGAGCACACAGCAGTTCCGACAAAGGCAGGGCAACACTCTCCAAGGCGTGGGACACCTTCATGACACCCCGCCAGCACCCTCACCCTGATGCGCAGCCTAGTGTCACAAGGAGGGAAAAGTTTTGGAAGATGGTGAAGGAGTACGTAGCAGACCGTGTCAGCGTCCTCAATGATCCCTCTGTGCCTTACAACTACTGGGTGTCCAAGCTGGACACGTGGTATGAACTGGCACTCTACGCCTTGGAGGTGCTGGCCTGCCCTGCCGCCAGCGTTCTGTCTGAACGGGTATTTAGTGCTGCTGGTGGCATCATAACAGATAAGCGTATCCGCCTTTCCACCGAAAATGCTGATAGGTTGACACTTATAAAAATGAACAAGGCCTGGATTTCCCCTGACTTCTCCACTCCACTGGAGGAAAGCCCCGGGTGAACATAAAGTCACTTTATATATGTTATTTACAATGATGGGAATACTCTGTATTCCCATTCACCCCTTCCACCCAAAAAATGGGTATATGGTTGACTCTCTTCCATATACCCTGGGATATAATTTTTATATAGGGCCAGCTCACCAGCGGGCCCTGTGATATAATTTTTATATAGGGCCAGCTCACCAGCGGGCGCTGTTTGACAATTTTTATATAGGTCAGCTCACCAGCGGGCCTTCTCATATAATGTTTTATTGGGTCAGCTCTCTAGCGGGCCCTCTCATATAATGTTTTATAGCGTCAGCTCACTAGCGGGCCTTCGCATATAATGTTTAGGATGGTCAGCTCCGCAGCAGACCCTCACCCATAATGTTTTAGATGGTCGGCTCAGCGCACGTTTCCCTCTTAATCATGGCCCCAGTTCAGAAAAATCGACGAAATTTTTGGGAGAATTTGCCTCTGCGCACGTTTCCCTCTTAATCATGGCCCCAGTTCAGAAAAATCGAGGAAATTTTTTGCAGAATTTGCCTCTGCGCACGTTTCCCTCTTAATCATGGCCCCAGTTCAGAAAAATCGAGGAAATTTTTGGGAGAATTTTCCTCTGCGCACGTTTCCCTCTTAATCATGGCCCCAGTTCCGAAAAATCGATGAAATTTTTTGCAGAATTTGCAGATGATATACAAGTAAATATACAGCAAATACTGTTTGGTAACAATTTTTCGCCTAAAGTCGTTTTTATCTTCCTTTTTGTGTGTTTTACGGTCAGTCTGTAAAAATGGCGTACTACGGGCGAAACATTGTTCCCAGCAGCGATGTTGGAGTCTAAGATGCATCCAGACATCCTCCCTATGCTGTCCCTGAACCATTTCTGTGGTGTTTCCATCATTTTCTGTCCTTTTCCTATGGACCAGGCACCCTCCCCTCATCAGAGCAGGGGGTGCCTGGTGTAATGCTCGAGTCCTCCCATTGACTTCAATGGGGCTCGGGTGCTCGGCCGAGCACTCGAGCCTCCGGGGGCGCTCGGTCAGAGCACCCGAACACCCGAGCATTGGGGTGCTCGATCATCACTATTCTCCATAGCATGCTAAGCACCTTCAATGTCAAGATTTGGATCACTTGCGGTTTGCTTTTCATGTATGGTAAAGTAATCAGAGAGGGTAAGTTGAAATATCAATGATTGTCAAATCAAGTGTTTTCTAAGGAACTGTATTATGTGGATATTTTGGGCAATGTTTTTGAGGAGGGAATGTTTGTGATTATCTCAACAGGCTTTGTCAAGAGCCATACATCACCTGTATGTATGTACTGCAGAGTCCACCTAAGTAAGGATTACTTTATAGATCTAAATTGTATTTCATATGAGGAATCATGAGGGACAAATTGGTATGTATTATTTGAAGAAGTTGTAAGAAAACACTAGGAAAACATATTGCATCTTGCATATGTCTGATTCTACTTCACAGTGAGACAATAGAATCTTTAAACCTGTATCTTTATACTGAAGAGGTGTGTCCTGTTTTATTTCTATTGAAAGAGTTAGTGTTATGAAATGCCAATTGGTTTTTTTTGGGGGGGGATATTCGGTTTGTGTGTTGCGTTCTCATTGAAGGTGCTTTAAAACATGGCGCATAGAACATCTGAATCCTTACCTCAGTCCAGTAATGTAAGAAATGCATTATTTCCCACCAAAGTTCTGTTTGGAATATGGATTAAGATTAATTATAATCAGATTATGAGGAGGAGGATGTTACTGATTGAGATAGTTGGGAAGAACTATTGTAGGACATATAGTAACTTTTGTTCTCTTGGATTTATACTTCACAGTTCTCCATAGCATACTCAGAGCCTACAAGGTCAAGATTTGGATCACTTGCTGTTTGCTTTTCATGTATGGTAAAGTAATCAGAGAGGGTAAATTGAAATATCAATTATTGTCAAATCAAGTGTTTTCTAAGTGTATTATGTGAATATTTTGGGCAATGTTTTTGGGGAGGGAATGTTTGTGATTAACTCAACAGGCTATGTCAAGAGCCATACATCAGCTGTATGTATGTACTGCAGAGTCCACCAAAGTAAGGATTACTTTTTAGCTCTAAATTGAATTTCATCTGAGGAATCATGAGAGAAGAATTAGCATGTATTATTTCAAGAAGTTGTAAGAAAACACTAGGAAAGCATATTGCATCTTACATATGTCTGATTCTGCTTCACAGTGAGAGAATGAATTTTTAAAGTTGGATTTTTATATTAAAGAGGTGTGTTCTGTTTTATTTCTACTGAAACTCTTAATGTTATGAAATGCCAATTTTTTTTTTGGGGGGGGGGATTTGGGGTTTCTGTATAGTTTTCTCATTGCAGGTGCTTTGAAAAAATGGAGAATAGAAAATCTGAATCCTGACCTCAGTCCAGTAATGTAAGAAATGCATTATTTCCCACCAAAGTTCTGTTTGGAATATGGATTAAGATTGAGTATAATCAGATTATGAGAAGGAGGATGTTACTGATTGATATAGTTGGGAATAAGTATTGTAGGACATATAGTAACTTTTGTTCTCTTTGATTTATACTTCACAGTTCTCCATAGCATGCTCAGCACCTTCAAGGTCAAGATTTGGATCACTTGCTGTTTTCTTTTCATGTATGGTAAAGTAATCAGTGAGGGTAAATTGAAATATGAATTATTGTCAAATCAAGTGTTTTCTAAATAACTGTATTATGTGGATATATTGGGCAATGTTTTTGTGGAGGGAATGTTTGTGATTATCTCAACAGGATTTGTCAAGAGTCATACATCAGCTGTATGTATCTACTGCAGAGACCACCAAAGTAAGGATTACTTTATAGCTGTCACAGCTGTGCTGACTCCTCGAGGTGTACTCTCTTCCGTCGCTCCGGATAGCTTCGGCTTCCGGGTTGGACTCGCGGATGCGCAGTCCTCCACGTGAAGCCGTTTGGACGTCACTATTTTAGGCGCCCTCCCCTGCAATGGATGCGTTGTCTGCCTGTGTCCTGTATCTTGTATACTGCTCTAGTCAGTCCTGTCACCTGTATCCTGTATCCTACTCTGGTTAGTCCTGTGTCCTGTATCCTGTATCCTGCTCTGGTCAGTCCTGTGTCCTGTATCCTGTATCCTGCTCTGGTCAGTCCTGTGTCCTGTATCCTGTATCCTGCTCTGGTTAGTCTTGTATCCTGTGTATCCTGCTCTGGTCAGTCCTGTATCCTGTGACTAGTCCGGCTTGTGTCCTACTTATCCATCTTCTTGGAGTCAGTTTCTCCCTGAGGTGATTGGGGTATAGTCCAACCGTAGTGGGGTATCCTGAGTCCCTGGAGGCTCAACCGAAGGGGGCTATCTAGCCTTGCGGCTAGCACCTTTAGACTGCTTAGGCCGCAGCACACCCCCCTACGGTTGGCCTACGTACTCTAGCGTCGCCCTCTAGCGACGCTCTCTAGCCTCTAGCCCCAATCACCTTTGTTGGAGGAGTATCTTTTCCTACTTCCAAGCTTCTGTGCTAGGCTTAGTCGTGACAATAGCTCTAAATTGTATTTCATATGAGGAATCATGAGAGACGAATTAGCATGTATTATTTGAAGAAGTTGTAAGAAAACACTAGTTAAGCATATTGCATCTTGCATATGTCTGATTCTGCTTCACAGAGAGACAAAAAATCGTTAAACCTGGATCTTTATAGTGAAGAGGTGTGTCCTGTTTTATTTCTATTGAAAGTGTTAGTGTTATGAAATGCCAATGTTTTTTTTTTAGGGGGGGGATATGGGGTTTCTGTATTGCTTTCTCATTGCAGGTGCTTTAAAACATGGAGTATACAACATCTGAATCCTGACCTCAGATCAGTTATGTAAGAAATGCATTATTTCCCACCAAAGTTCTGTCTGGAATATGGATTAAGATTGAGTATAATAAGATTATGAGGAAGAGGATGTTACTTATTGAGATAGTTAGGAATAACTATTGTAGGACATATAGTAAGTTTTGTTCTCTTGGATTTATACTTCACAGTTCTCCATAGCATGCTAAGAACCCTTCAATGTCAAGATTTGGATCACTTGCGGTTTGCTTTTCATGTATGGTAAAGGAATCAGAGAGGGTAAGTTGAAATATCAATGATTGTCAAATCAAGTGTTTTCTGAGGAACTGTATTATGTGGATATTTTGGGCAATGTTTTTGTGGAGGGAATGTTTGTGATTATCTCAACAGGCTTTGCCAAGAAGCATACATCAGCTGTATGTATCTACTGCAGAGTTCACCAAAGTAAGGATTACTTTATAGATCTAAATTGTATTTCATATGAGGAATCATGAGGGACAAATTGGTATGTATTATTTGAAGAAGTTGTAAGAAAACACTAGGAAAACATATTGCATCTTGCATATGTCTGATTCTGCTTCACAGTGAAACAAAGAATCTTTAAACCTGTATCTTTATACTGAAGATGTGTGTCCTGTTTTATTTCTATTGAAAGTGTTAGTGTTATGAAATGCCAATGTTTTTTTTTTTAGGGGGGGGATATGGGGTTTCTGTATTGCTTTCTCGTTGCAGGTGCTTTAAAACATGGCGCATACAACATCTGAATCCTGACCTCAGTCCAGTTATGTAAGAAATGCATTATTTACCACTAAAGTTCTGTCTGGAATACGGATTAAGATTGAGTATAATAAGATTATGAGGAAGAGGATGTTACTGATTGAGATAGTTAGGAATAACTATTGTAGGACATATAGTAACTTTTATTCTCTTGGATTTATACTTCACAGTTCTCCATAGCATGCTCAGCAACTTCAATGTCAAGATTTGGATCACTTGCGGTTTGCTTTTCATATATGGTAAAGTAATCAGAGAGGGTAAGTTGAAATATCAATGATTGTCAAATCAAGTGTTTTCTAAGGAACTGTATTATGTGGATATTTTGGGCAATGTTTTTGTGGAGGGAATTTTGTGATTATCTCAACAGGCTTTGTCAAGAGCCATACATCAGCTGTATGTATCTACTGCAGAGTCCACCAAAGTAAGGATTACTTTTTAGCTCTAAATTGAATTTCATCTGAGGAATCATGAGAGAAGAATTAGCATTTATTATTTCAAGAAGTTGTAAGAAAACACTAGGAAAGCATATTGCATCTTGCATATGTCTGATTCTGTTTCACAGTGAGAGAATGAATCTTTAAAGCTGGATTTTTATATTAAAGAGGTGTGTCCTGTTTTATTTCTATTGAAACTCTTATTGTTATGTAATGCCAATTTTTTTTTTTGGGGGGGATTTGGGGTTTCCGTATTGTTTTCTCATTGCAGGTGCTTTAAAAAATGGAGAATAGAACATCTGAATCCTGACCTCAGTCCAGTAATGTAAGAAATGCATTATTTCCCACCAAAGTTCTGTTTGGAATATGGATTAAGATTGAGTATAATCAGATTATGAGGAGGAGGATGTTACTGATTGAGATAGTTGGGAATAAGTATTGTAGGACATATAGTAACTTTTCTTCTCTTTGATTTATACTTCACAGTTCTCCATAGCACGCTCAGCACCTTCAAGGTCAAGATTTGGATCACTTGCTGTTTTCTTTTCATGTATGGTAAAGTAATCAGAGAGGGTAAATTGAAATATCAATTAATGTCAAGTCAAGTGTTTTCTAAATAACTGTATTATGTGGATATATTGTGCAATGTTTTTGTGGAAGGAATGTTTGTGATTATCTCAACAGGCTTTGTCAAGAGTCATACATCAGCTGTATGTATCTACTGCAGAGTCCTCCAAAGTAAGGATTACTTTATAGCTGTCACAGCCGTGCCGACTCCTCGCGGTGTACTCTCTTCCGTCGCTCCGGTTAGCTTCGGCTTCCGGGTTGGATTCGCGCATGCGCAGTCCTCCATGTGAAGCAGTTTGGGCGTCACTATTTTAGGCGCCCTCTCCCTGCAACGGACACGTTGTCTAAGCTTCCATTCTGGTGAACAGGTCTTGCTGTGCCTCGTTCACCTTCTACTGCCAAGTGTCCTGTCTCCAGTCTTCAGCTCTTGCTGCCTGTGTCCTGTATCTTGTATCCTGCTCTGGTCAGTCCTGTGTCCTGTATCCTGTATCCTGCTCTGGTTAGTCCTGTATCCTGTGTATCCTGCTCTGGTCAGTCCTGTATCCTGTGACTAGTCCGGCTTGTGTCCTACTTATCCATCTTCTTGGAGTCAGTTTCTCCCTGAGGTGATTGGGGTATAGTCCAACCGTAGTGGGGTATCCTGAGTCCCTGGAGGCTCAACCGAAGGGGGCTATCTAGCCTTGCGGCTAGCACCTTTAGACGGCTTAGGCCGCAGCACACCCCCCTACGGTTGGCCTACGTACTCTAGCGTCGCCCTCTAGCGACGCTCTCTAGCCTCTAGCCCCAATCACCTTTGTTGGAGGAGTATCTTTTCCTACTTCCAAGCTTCTGTGCTAGGCTTAGTCGTGACAATAGCTCTAAATTGTATTTCATATGAGGAATCATGAGAGACGAATTAGCATGTATTATTTGAAGAAGTTGTAAGGAAACACTAGTTAAGCATATTGCATCTTGCATATGTCTGATTCTGCTTCACAGAGAGACAAAAAAATCGTTAAACCTGGCTCGTTATAGTGAAGAGGTGTGTCCTGTTTTATTTCTATTGAAAGTGTTAGTGTTATGAAATGCCAATGTTTTTTTTTTTTAGGGGGGGGATATGAGGTTTCTGTATTGCTTTCTCATTGCAGGTGCTTTAAAACATGGAGCATACAACATCTGAATCCTGACCTCAGTCCAGTTATGTAAGAAATGCATTATTTCCCACCAAAGTTCTGTTTGGAATATGGATTAAGATTGAGTATAATCAGATTATGAGGAGGAGAAGGATGTTACTGATTGAGATTGTTGGGAAGAACTATTGTAGGACATATAGTAACTGTTGCTCTCTTGGATTTATACTTCACAGTTTTCCATAGCATGCTCAGCACCTTCAAGGTCAAGATTTGGATCACTTGCTGTTTGCTTTTCATGTATGGTAAAGTAATCAGAGAGGGTAAATTGAAATATCAATTATTGTCAAATCAAGTGTTTTCTAAATAACTGTATTATGTGGATATTTTGGGCAATGTTTTTGTGGAGGGAATGTTTGTGATTATCTCAACAGACTTTGTCAAGAGGCATACATCAACTATATGTATCTACTGCAGAGTCCACCAAAGTAAGGATTAATTAATAGCTCTAAATTGTATTTCATATGAGGAATCATGAGAGACGAATTAGCATGTATTATTTGTAAAAGTTGGAAGAAATCACTAGGAAAGCATATTGCATCTTGCATATGTCTGATTCTGCTTCACAGAGAGACAAAAAAATCTTTAAACCTGGATCTTTATACTGAAGATGTGTGTCCTGTTTTATTTCTATTGAAAGTGTTAGTGTTATGAAATGCCAATTGTTTTTTTTGGGAGGGGATATGGGGTTTCTGTATTGCTTTCTCATTGCAGGTGCTTTAAAACATGGCGCATAGAACATCTGAATCCTGACCTCAGTCCATTTATATAAGACATGCATTATTTCCCACCAAAGTTCTGTTTGGAATATAGATTAAGATTGAGTATAATCAAAGTATGAGGAAGAGGATGTTACTGATCGAGATAGTTGGGAAGAACTATTGTAGAACATATAGTAAATTTTGTTCTCTTGGATTTATACTTCACAGTTCTACATAGCATGCTCAGCACCTTCAAGGTCAAGATTTTGATCACTTGCTGTTTGCTTTTCATGTATGGTAAAGTAATCAGAGAGGGTAAATTGAAATATCAATGATTGTCAAATCAAGTGTTTTCTAAAGAACTGTATTATGTGGATCTTTTGGGCAATGTTTTTGTGGAGGGAATGTTTGTGAATATCTAAACAGGCTTTGTCAAGAGCCATACATCACCTGTATGTACATACTGGAGAGTCCACCAAAGTAAGGATTACTTTATAGCTCTAAATTCTATATCATATGAGGAAACATGAGAGACGAATTGGCATGTATTATTTGAGGAAGTTGTAAGAAAACACTGGGAAAGCATATTGCATCTTGCATATGTCTGATTCTACTTCACATTGACAGAAAGAATCTTTAAAACTGGATCTTTATACTGAAGAGGTGTGTCCTATATTATTTCTATTGAAAGTGTTATGAAATGCCAATTGTTTTTTTGGTGGGGGATATGGGGTTTCTGTATTGCTTTCTCATTGCAGGTCTTTTAAACATGGAGTATAGAACATCTGAATCCTGACCACAGTCCAATAATTTAAGAAATGCATTATTTCCCACCAAAGTTGTGTTTGGAATATGGATTAACATTGAGTATAATCAAAGTATGAGGAATAGGATGTTACTGATTGAGATAGTTGGGAAAAACTATTGTAGAACATATAGTAAATTTTGTTCTCTTGGATTTATACTTCACAGTTCTACATAGCATGCTCAGCACCTTCAAGGTCAAGATTTCGATCACTTGCTGTTTGCTTTTCATGTATGGTAAAGTAATCAGAGAGGGTAAATTGAAATATCAATGATTGTCAAATCAAGTGTTTTCTAAAGAACTGTATTATGTGGATCTTTTGGGCAATGTTTTTGTGGAGGGAACGTTTGTGATTATCTAAACAGGCTTTGTCAAGAGCCATACATCACCTGTATGTACATACTGGAGAGTCCACCAAAGTAAGGATTACTTTATAGCTCTAAATTCTATTTCATATGAGGAAACATGAGAGACGAATTGGCATGTATTATTTGAGGAAGTTGTAGGAAAACACTGGGAAAGCATATTGCATCTTGCATTTGTCTGATTCTACTTCACATTGACAGAAAGAATCTTTAAAACTGGATCTTTATACTGAAGAGGTGTGTCCTATATTATTTCTATTGAAAGTGTTATGAAATGCCAATTGTTTTTTTGGTGGGGGATATGTGGTTTCTGTATTGCTTTCTCATTGCAGGTCTTTTAAACATGGAGTATAGAACATCTGAGTCCTGACCACAGTCCAATAATTTAAGAAATGCATTATTTCCCACCAAAGTTCTGTTTGGAATATGGATTAAGATTGAGTATAATCAGATTATGAGGAGGAGGACGTTACTGATTGAGATAGTTGGGAATAACTATTGTAGGACATATTGTAAATTTTGTTCTCTTGGATTTATACTTCACAGTTCTCCATAGCATGCTCAGCACCTTCAAGGTCAAGATGTGGATCACTTGCTGTTTGCTTTTCATGTATGGTAAAGGAATCAGAGAGGGTAAATTGAAATATCAATTATTGTCAAATCAAGTGTTTTCTAAGTGTATTATGTGGATATTTTGGGCAATGTTTTTGTGGAGAGAATGTTTGTGATTATCTCAACAGGCTTTGTCAAGAGCCATACATCAGCTGCATGTATCTACTGCTGATTCCACCAAACTAAGGATTACTTTACAGCTCTAAATTGAATTTCATCTGATGGATCATGAGAGAAGAATAAGCATGTATTATTTGAAGAAGTTGTAAGAAAAAAATAGGAAAGCATTTTGCATCTTGCATATCTCTGATTCTGCTTCACAGAGAGAGAAAGAATCTTTAAACCTGGATCTTTATACTGAAGAGGTGTGTCCTGTCTTATTTCTTTTGAAAGTTTTAGTGTTATGAAATGCCAATTGTTTTTTTTTTGAGGGGATATGGGGTTTGTGTATTGCATTCTCATTGCAGATGCTTTAAAACATGGCGCATAGAACATCTGAATCCTGACCTCAGTCGATTAATGTAAGAAATGCATTATTTCCCACCAAAGTACTGTTTGGAATATGGATTAAGATTGAGTATAATCAGATTATGAGGAGGAGGATATTACTGATTGAGATAGTTGGGAATAAGTATTGTAGGACATATAGTAACTTTTGTTCTCATGGATTTATACTTCACCGTTCTCCATAGCATGCTCGGCACCTTCAAGGTCAAGATTTGGGTCACTTGCTGTTTGCTTTTCATGTATGGTAAAGGAATCAGAGAGGGTAAATTGAAATATCAATTATTGTCAAATCAAGTGTTTTCTAAGTGTATTATGTGGATATTTTGGGCAATGTTTTTGTGGAGGGAATGTTTGTGATTATCTCAACAGGCTATGTCAAGAGCCATACATCAGCTGTATGTATCTACTGCAGAGTCCACTAAAGTAAGGATTACTTTATAGCTCTAAATTGAATTTCATCTGAGGAATCATGAGAGAAGAATTAGCATGTATTATTTGAAGAAGTTCTAAGAAAACACTAGGAAAGCGTATTGCATCTTACATATGTCTGATTCTGCTTAACAGTGAGAGAAATAATCTTTAAACCTGGATCTTTATACTGAAGAGGTGTGTCCTGTTTTATTTCTTTTGAAAGTGTTAGTGTTATGAAATGCCAATTGTTTTTTTTGGGGGGGCGGGATATGGGGTTTGTGTATTGCGTTCTCATTGCAGGTGCTTTAAAACATGAAGCATAAAACATCTGAATCCAGACCTCAGTCCAGTAATGAAAGAAATGCATTATTTCCCACCAAAATTCTGTTTGGAATATGGATTAAGATTGAGTATAATCAGATTATGAGGAGGAGGATATTACTGATTGAGATAGTTGGGAATAAGTATTGTAGGACATATAGTAACTTTTGTTCTCATGGATTTATACTTCTCCTTTCCCCATAGCATGCTCAGAACCTTCAAGGTGAAGATTTGGATCACTTGCAGTTTTCTTTTCATGTATGGTAAAGTAATCAGAGAGGGTAAATTGAAATATTAATTATTGTCAAATCAAGTGTTTTCTAAGTGTATTGTGTGGATATTTTGGGCAATGTTTTTGTGGAGGGAATGTTTGTGATTATCTCAACAGGCTTTGTGAAAAGCCATACATCAGCTGTATGTATCTACTGCAG
Source organism: Rhinophrynus dorsalis (assembly GCA_037306005.1). Taxonomy (NCBI): domain Eukaryota; kingdom Metazoa; phylum Chordata; class Amphibia; order Anura; family Rhinophrynidae; genus Rhinophrynus; species Rhinophrynus dorsalis. The sequence continues at coordinate 421,009,619 of CM074722.1, forward strand.
ATTCCACCAAACTAAGGATTACTTTATAGCTCTAAATTGAATTTCCTCTGAGGAATCATGAGATAAGAATTAGCATGTATTGTTTGAAAAAGCTGTAAGAAAACACAAGGAAAGCATATTGCATCTTGAATATGTCTGATTCTTCTTCACAGTGAGTGAAAGAATCTTTAAACCTGGATCTTCATACTGAAGAGGTGTGTCCTGTTTTATTTCTTTTGAAAGTTTTAGTGTTATGAAATACCAATTGTTTTTTTTTTGGGGGGGGATATGAGGTTTATGTGTTGCGTTCTCATTGAAGGTGCTTTAAAACATGGCGCATAGAACATCTGAATCCTGACCTCAGTCCAGTAATGTAAGAAATGCATTATTTCCCACCAAAGTTCTGTTTGGAATATGGATTAAGATTAAGTATAATCAGATTATGAGGAGGAGGAGGATGTTACTGATTGAGATAGTTGGGAATAACTATTTTAGGACATATAGTAACTTTTGTTCTCTTGGATTTATACTTCACAGTTCTCCATAGCGTGCTCAGCGCGTACAAGGTCAAGATTTGGATCACTTGCTGTTTGATTTTCATGTATGGTAAAGTAATCAGAGAGGGTAAATTGAAATATCAATTATTGTCAAATCAAGTGTTTTCTAAGTGTATTATGTGGATACTTTGGGCAATGTTTTTGTGGAGGAAATGTTTGTGATTATCTCAACAGGCTATGTCAAGAGCCATACATCAGCTGTATGTATCTACTGCAGAGTCCACCAAAGTAAGGATTACTTTATAGATCTAAATTGTATTTCATATGAGGAATCATGAGAGACGAATTAGCATGTATTATTTGAAGAAGTTGTAAGAAAACACTAGGAAAGCATATTGCATCTTGCATATGTCTGATTCTGCTTCACAGTGAGAGAAAGAATCTTTAAACCTGGATCTTTATACTGAAGAGGTGTGTCCTATTTTATTTCTATTGAAAGTGTTAGTGTTATGAAATGCCCATTCTTTTTTTTGGGTGGCGGGATATGGAGTTTGTGTATTGCGTTCTCATTGCAGGTGCTTTAAAACTTGGAGCATAGAACATCTGAATCCTGACCTCAGTCCAGTAATGTAAGAAATGCATTATTTCACACCAAAGTTCTGTTTGGAATATGGATTAAGATTGAGTATAATCAGATTATGAGGAGGAGGATGTTACTGATTGAGATAGTTGGGAAGAACCATTGTAGGACATTTAGTAACTTTTATTCTCTTGGATTTATACTTCACAGTTCCCCATAGCATGCTCAGCACCTTCAAGGTCAAGATTTGGATCACTTGCTGTTTGCTTTTCATGCATGGTAAAGTAATCAGAGAGGGTAAATTGAAATATCAATTATTGTCAAATCAAGTGTTTTCTAAGTGTATTATGTGGATATTTTGGGCAATGTTTTTGTGGAGGGAATGTTTGTTATTATTTCAACAGGCATTGTCAAGAGCCATACATCAGCTGTATGTATCTACTGCAGAGTTCACCAAAGTAAGGATTACTTTATAGCTCTAAATTATATTTCATATGAGGAATCATGAGAGACGAATTAGTATGTATTATTTGAAGAAGTTGTAAGAAAACACTAGGAAAGCATATTGCATCTTGCATATGTCTGATTCTACTTCACATTGAGACAAAGGATCTTTAAACCTGAATCTTTATACTGAAGAGGTGTGTCCTGTTTTATTTCTATTGAAAGTGTTAGTGTTATGAAATGCCAATTGTTTTTTATTGGGGGAGGGATATGCGGTTTGTATATTGTGTTCTAATTGCAGGTGCTTTAAAACATGGCACATAGAACATCTGAATCCTGACCTCAGTCCAGTAATGTAAGAAATGCATTATTTCCCACCAAAGTTCTGTTTGGAATATGGATTACGATTGCGTATAATCAGATTATGAGGAGGAGGATGTTACTGATTGAGATAGTTGGGAAGAACTATTGTAGGACATATAGTAACTTTTGTTCTCTTGGATTTATACTTCACAGTTCTCCATAGCATGCTCAGCACCTTCAAGGTCAAGATTTGGATAACTTGCTGTTTGCTTTTCATGTATGGTAAAGTAAACAGAGAGGGTAAATTGAAATATCAATTATTGTCAAATCAAGTGTTTTCTAAATAACTGTATTATGTGGATATTTTGGGCAATGTTTTTGTGGAGAAAATGTTTGTGATTATCTCAACAGGCTTTGTCAAGAGCCATACATCAGCTGTATGTATCTACTGCAGATTCCACCAAAGTAAGGATTACTTTATAGCTCTAAATTGAATTTCATCTCAGGAATCATGAGAGAAGAATTAGCATGTATTATTTCAAGAAGTTGTAAAAAAACACTAGGAAAGCATATTGCATTTTGCATATGTCTGATTCTGCTTCACAGTGAGAGAATGAATCTTTAAAGCTGGATTTTTATATTAAAGAGGTGTGTCCTGTTTTATTTCTATTGAAACTCTTAATGTTATGAAATGCCAATTTTTTTTTGGGGGGGGGATTTGGGGTTTCCGTATTGTTTTCTCATTGCAGGTGCTTTAAAAGATGGAGAATAGAACATCTGAATCCTGACCTCAGTCCAGTAATGTAAGAAATGCATTATTTCCCACCAAAGTTCTGTTTGGAATATGGATTAAGATTGAATATAATCAGATTATGAGGAGGAGGATGTTACTGATTGAGATAGTTGGGAAGAACTATTGTAGAACATATAGTAACTTTTGTTCTCTTGGATTTATACTTCACAGTTCTCCACAACATGCTTAGCAACTTCAAGGTCAAGATTTGGATCACTTGCTGTTTGCTTTTCGTGTATGGTAAAGTAATCAGAGATGGTAAATTGAAACATCAATTATTTTCAAATCAAGTGTTTTCTAAGTGTATTGTGTGGATATTGTGGGCAATTTTTTTGTGGAGGGAATGTTTGTGATTATCTCAACAGGTTTTATCAAGAGCCATACATCAGCTGTATGTATCTACTGCAGAGTCCACCAAAGTAAGGATTACTTTACAGCTCTAAATTGAATTTCATCTGATGGATCATGAGAGAAGAATTAGCATGTATTATTTTAAGAAGTTGTAAGAAAACAATAGGAAAGCATATTGCATCTTGCATATGTCTGATTCTGCTTCACAGTGAGAGAAAGAATCTTTAAACCTGTATCTTTATACTGAAGAGGTGTGTCCTATTTTATTTCTATTGAAAGTGTTAGTGTTATGAAATGCCAATTGTTTTTTTTGGGTGGGAGGGGGATATGGGGTTTGTGTATTGCGTTTTCATTGTAGGTGCTTTAAAACATGGTGCATAGAACATCTGAATCCTGACCTCAGTCCAGTAATGTAAGAAATGCATTATTTCCCACCAAACTTCTGTTTGGAATATGGATGAAGATTGAGTATAATCATTTTATGAGGAGGAGGATGTTACTGATTGAGATAGTTGGGAATAAGTATTGTAGGACATATAGTAACTTTTGTTCTCTTGGATTTATACTTCACAGTTCTTCATAGCATGCTCAGAACCTTCAAGGTCAAGATTTGCATCACTTGCTGTTTGCTTTTCATGTATGGTAAAGTAATCAGAGAGGGTAAATTGAAATATCAATTATTGTTAAATCAAGTGTTTTCTAAGTGTATTATGTGGATATTTTGAGCAATATTTTTGTGGAGGGAATGTTTGTGATTAAGTCAACAGGCTTTGTCAAGAGCCATACATCAGCTGTATGTATGTACTGCAGAGTCCACCTAAGTAAGGATTACTTTTTAGCTCTAAATTGAATTTCATCTGAGGAATCATGAGAGAAGAATTAGCATGTATTATTTCAAGAAGTTGTAAGAAAACACTAGGAAAGCATATTGCATCTTGCATATGTCTGATTCTGCTTCACAGTGAGATAAATAATCTTTAAACCTGGATCTTTATATTGAAGAGGTGTGTCCTGTTTTATTTCTATTGAAAGTGTTAATGTTATGAAATGCCATTTTTTTGGGGGGGGATATGGGGTTTCCGAATTGCTTTTTCATTGCAGCTGCTTTAAAACATGGAGAATAGAACATCTGAATCCTGACCTCAGTCCAGTAATGTAAGAAATGCATTATTTCCCACCAAAGTTCTGTTTGGAATATGGATTAAGATTGAGTATAATCAGATTATGAGGAGGAGGATGTTACTGATTGAGATAGTTGGAAATAAGTATACTGCACCCCTTCAAGCTGCACCACCCCTTCAAGCTGCACCACCACAGACTGCACCACCCCTTCAAGCTGCAGCACCGCAGGCTGCACCACCCCTTCAAGCTGCACCTCCCCAGTACAGTGGCTGGATGCCACAGGAGGAGAGGTGGACATATCCATCCACCTCCACCAGCTACTACCCTCCATCAGCAGCGCCACCACCACCAGGGAGAGAATGGCTGCCAGGGATAGTGGCCACCACCCAATATGGGCCATATTCCTCACAGATCAACCCACCCTCCTGGATGGCTCCACAACATGCCCCAAGGTATGATCCCACGTGGGTTCCCAGCACCTATCAGTGGCCACCATATGACCCTTGGCCACTGGACTACCCACACCTGGGCCTGACTGGTGAGCCTCAGCGCCCCCTACCCAGGGACATTTTCACACCTTCACCAGCACACACATCTTTGGGCAGCTCTGGATCACTTGATGTGGTGGGCATATGCCCATCATCTGCACCAACCACTCCAACAGCAGCCACAGCACGCTCAGCAGCAGCAGAGGAGGAAAGAGCACCCTCAGCAGCAGCAGAGGAGGAAAGAGCACCCTCAACAGCAGAGGAGGAAACAGCACCCTCAGCAGCAGAGGAAACAGCAGCACCAGGGACACCGGGCACATCCACCTCCAGCACCACACGCCTCACAGGGATGGAGGCGGAGTGTATGGCCCTTCAAAGAAGACTACTCCGGTCAAGCAGAAGTACAGACAGGAACATCACCAGGAGCAGGAGGCAATCCAGGAGGAACATTGCCCAACTGGAGACCAGAATCCAAGCCCTGGAGTAGGAGGTGGCCAGGGGGAACACACTACTCCACCAGCTCAGGACTGGTCTCATGGACATGTTGACACAGGTCCTTGTGGAGTTAAGGGAGATCAACCGCAGAGAGAACCTGAGGATGGAGAGGGCGAACTTGCATTCCACCGAGGGGTCTACTGCAACCACCACTCCCTCCAGTGTTACCCCTGAAGCAACACCTAGGGGACAGAGGGTTACCAGGAGATCCACAAGGGCATCCACATCTGGCACCCAGGCTAAGGCCCCCCGCCCAAAGAAGAAAAAATGAAAGGCCCAACCTGTTAAGTTTCCCCTCAATAAAGAAACCTTTTTTTTTTATTCCAGTCTGATCTGTTGTGTCTTCAGTTATGGACTGGGTGGCAGGGTTGTCTCCAATGCATTGCCATACAATGCAGTGAACACAACTGCCTGGGTGAAATGTTTGTGGGATTCTACAGCATGGGTTCACACACACACACACACATACTGTTGTACAAATTCAACTGGAAATACATCCCTGGAGCCATATGACACCACTGTGTTATATGGCAATGTGTGTTGAATTTGAACAACAAAACATACCCCTTAGCACAAGAAATGGTACAACATTGAACATTCGTCTACATCATATGTTGTGTTTAACCCTTAGAGTGCCAGAGTGGTAGGCAACGCATTGCAAAGAAATGCGTTGGGGACCACACTTGCAGTCAGTGGATTCATGGGATAACCAGGCAAACAGCTCTGTGACTTAGCAGGGAGCAATACTGATACTGTGGACAGGTATTCACTGTAGAAGTATGTCCCCTGTATCACCTCTTTATCACTCCAACTACACATTGGTGCATCACTGCCACCATCATCTGTTTGCTTGGATACATCACAGAGTCCACTCACTGGCAAACAAGTGGTGGACTCCTGTGATGTGGGTGATGCCTTTCCATGTATGGGGGATACTCTACCCTGGGTGTGGTTACGCATTGACAAATGTGTTCTCAAATATATCCTCCTACAGACACCGATAGAATGGTGATGGTTCATCTTTATTGTGTCTCAAAGTACATTAGAATGTACATGTGTTTTCTGTGTGTATTGCCTATATGCATTTAACACCTGTATGAGAACACTAAATGTACTTTCAAACTAAATCGTACTACTTCAGTAACACTGCTGCCCTGCTCATGTGTTGTCCACAAGGTTTGACAACTCTGTAGCTGAGCATCCTAACTGTACAGGTTATAACACTCAAGAATTAGTGTTTTCTGTGTCTATATGAGAGGTTTGTGTGAACCTCAGGTCAAACTTTGCATCACCAACAACATCACCATAAACAGCAAGGGGTGATCTTCATGAAGGTGTTGTCAAGACATCAATCCAGTCACATGGAAGATCTTCAGTTCAAGGATGGATCATGTTACGGATGCCTGTGGGACAAGAGGACAGGATTTGGAGCAGTAGACCTGAACTGATCATCAAGCAACAACAATTTAGTCTTTTTAATCCCCTCAATCTTCTTGATTACAGGTGAGTACACAAACCATTGCTTGACAATGTGTTGTGTACTCATCTGTAACCAATTCTGTGGGGAACTTAGGACATGTGCACCAGCCCTATGGATTTGTGCCCCTGACATGTATACACACATTAACAAGTGTTCTGAGAGCTCCATGGAGGTAATGACATTGTGCTGCCACTGTGAAAGTGACAGTGGCAGCCCAATGTAATTTGTTCCATGGAACTGTTAGGACATATTTGTTGATGTGTGTATTCATGTCGGGGGCACATTTGTCTGCACACTCACAGGTCAGCATAGAGTCCCTGGTAATCTGATCTACGTCTCATGACCTCTACATTGTGTGACCATACCACTGTACATCCACCCCTGTGCTGCTCTTCTCAGCTGTAGCACAGTACAGGTCCCATATTGAGTCCAATGTCCCTTTAACCCCTGATGTGCCTGAGTATTATCCAATGCATATCATTAGATGATACTCTTTCACTACTGGGCTAGCATGGTTGTTTAGGCTATAATCATAGTTGCTGTCAATCAAGCCATGTAAGGTGATGAACATGGGTAATATGTTGTACCTTGTTTCTCCTGGGGGTGTGCGTGATATCCTTGGGGTCTGTATGTCAACGTGGAGAGTGGAATGGAGGATGGTTTTTGAGTCCACACACACAATTTGCCACGTCCACTGCCAGTGCAGTGCTGTGTTACTGTTCCTGTGGGGTGAGACAGAACAAAATGTGCAGTGTGGTTAGTGTCACTGGACTGATGGGGGACTTGCATGGATTGTTTGCATGCGTGTGTTATACTCACAGGTGAAGTGTTCCGTGATGAGCCTGTCTCTGATCTGTGCCCCTCTCATGGTCTCCTCCACATGCCCGATGTCCATGGCCACTTCCTGCATGGGGGGGTCCGGGATGTGCTCCAGCATCCTGGTGTCCACTGCGATGTTGTGCAGTATTGCGCACGCCACAATGATGTCACACACCTTAGCCGGTGCATACTGCAGTCCTCCCCCAGAGTGGTCCAGACATCGGAATCTTGACTTGAGGAGCCCAAATGTTCACTCAATGGCATTCCTCATTCTGCCATGAGCCTGGTTGTACCTTTCCTGGACATTTGTTTGGGGATTGGCCAGAGGGGTCAGTAGCCAGGACTTGCATCCATAGCCAGCATCACCTGTGTAATGTGAGTGACATGGTGAGACAGGGAGCACATGTTGTGTGAATGATGTTTTGTGTGGTGGACGTAGTAGCTGTAGGTCAGGTGCATGCCTGTGTATGTGGTGTGATTTTGTTTTGTGAACTCACCCACTAGCCATCCCCCTGTAAAGGTTCCATTCTCAAAATCTCTGTGGACTAAGGAGTTTTGTAGAATGTATGCATCATGTGAGCCACCAGGATATTTTGCACAGACATTCATTATCCTCATGTTGCTGTCACACACCATCTGAACGTTGATGGAGTGGAAGTTCTTCCTGTTGATGAATAGCTGTGCGTCACGTGCTGGGGCCTTAATCCGGACATGGGTGCAATCTATAGCACCCATGACCCTGGGCATGCCTCCCCTTGCGTAAAAGGCCTGCTTGACGTGTATCCAGTCCATGTCGGTGGTGGGAAAATGTATATAGGTACTGGCCTTGCTTTCGAGGGCTGGCAGGACCTGGGCCAGCACTCTGGAGAATGTGGCCTGTGACATGCCAGATGTGTAACCCTCAGTGGACTGGAAGGCCCCACTTGCCATGAAGTGTATGGCACAGAGTAGTTTCTGCAGGCCAGTTAGGGCATGGTTGTGGATGTAGATGGGATCCACCTGCTCCTTGATGACCTCATGCAAGGCAATGATGCTGTCAGACCTCAACCTGTAGCGATCAATGACCTCGTCATCAGTCATTCCAAAGAGGGTGACCCTTGGGCGGTATACCCTGGGCCTTGGTGGTCGTCTATACATCCTCTGCCCTCCAGGTGGGGATGGACTCCTGTGTGGCTGCTGAGCCAGAGCCTCCTCACTTGCAACAGGTGAAGGCTGTTGATCAGGCATGCTTGGAAGTTGCTGATGTTCCCTAGCTCTCTCCCTTGCACGCCTTCTCCGAAGTCTTCGCAACAATATGTAACCCAACATACTGTTTGCTCTCTCTATCTGTCTCTATCTGTCTCTCTCTATCTCTCTCTATCTATCTCTCTCTATCTCTCTCTCTCCCTCCCTGAGTGGAAAACAAGCCACAAGTGAGTGTGTTGAGTTGTCCCTTTAAGTACTTGATAGGGCGTTGTGTAGGTGTGGTGATGAGGTGAGTGCTAACCAATGGTGAGTTGTTTTTGTCCAGGTAAGTGTTTGCAGGTGTGTGTGTGTTATAAGATGTGGTGTGTTGTGCTTGTTATGTGTGAGCCATTTGCGGGTGTGCAGTTGTGGGGTGCAGGTCACGTGTTGATGTTGCCCAGGTGAGCTTCTATTTGCAGGTGTCCGCTTTGTGTGATAACCACCATTGTTCCGTGCCATGTTGTGTTGTTGTTTTTTTGTGTGTCGTTGTCCCTGTGGTGTTGGTTATTGTTGTGTGTGGAGTGATTTGTGTTGTGTGTGCATGTTTTTGTGTTGTTTTGGCATTGCACGGGTTAATTTTCCCATTTACATGGTTGTGCAGTAAGCATTTTGTGTATTTTCCTATGTAACGGGTGTTTTGTTTTGCCCGTTAAGTGTCTAACGGCTAAGAAAAGTGGGTCTTAACTTTTTGCCGTTAGGTGTGTCTTTTTTTCAGCCGTTAGCAGTACCGCAAGCCTTTGAATAGCTCTGGGGTATGTTGTTCCATGCGTCTGAATGCACGTAAGTGTATCGGCCGTAAGGATTGTGAAACTGCCGTTAGCTGTTCTTTAGACGGATCTTTGAATTGCAACATGACTCTTAACGCACCCGTTACTGATTTTTTTTACTAACGGCTGCTTTTAAATCGAGCCCTAGGAATGTAACAGAAATATGAGGCAATACCAACAAGACAGACTTTATCTAATTACAATAAGCAAAGATAATGCTAAAATCATTATACAATAAAGCATAAAGTCTCAAAGTATATATGGAAAGCAAATCTAAACTCCAGAACTAGAAGAGGCAGGCAAAATTCGTAGTTCTGACAGCAATTACTGAGAGATAACAGAAAGTCTTGTATGTATGCTATGGTCCCGGGAAAACCTAACATCTCAAGACCAAAAAGAAGAGGAACAGGGTAAATTTAACTGACAGAGGTCGGAGATCCTGTGCATCGTGAACATACACAGGTAAGGGGTGGGGGGGAGAATTGGCAGCGAATACTGAGGGCACGAGGATCAACAGCTGTAAACCATCTAATGTGTAAAGCATGAGGCCATTATCAAATGTAAGGCACAAAAATTTTCTGGAAATTGCAATCTAAAGGCAACTATCATAATAGGATAGGGACAGCATCTGCATTCTGTCAGGGAAGGAGATTGTGCCAAGCCATATAACAATGTGGAATGTAGAACTGCTGAAGGGGTGAATTTCTCAGTAGGGTAGTCACAAGATGGGGATGGGAAGTGTAAAGATATGTAGTAGAGGTGGGCAATGTACCATATATTCATAAGCGCTGTTGGATCAAGAAGTCTAGTAACTGAATAATAAAACAGAAAAACCTAACATGGTCACATGTAAAGGTAGCAAACATCACCGTCCCCAGATCCAAGAGTCACCGGAGCTGACCCCAGTCCGCGCGCTGGACTGGGGGTGACCCCGGCGAGTCCAGAATCCAAACAGACAGGAAGCAAACCTGTAGTAGATATATTACAAACCCATTAGGTCCACATAAGCACATAGTACATAACTTACAAACTACTAAGTAAGATACTAATACTTAGGGCTAATACACTGACCCCAAAAGCATCAACCAAAACAGTGGAAATTGAGTAAGAAACATGTAGCTTGTACAAGACATAGAGTATAAAGTGTAGCAAGAAGTTCAGGATCAGGCTCTAGTAGCATATCCATTATCAGATCCTGAAGACAATAGAAGTCAGGAAGCAATCGGAGCTCACCCCTCCGGGCCCTTAGAGGGGAGACCCCAACCGCACTCCAGCTAAGAACATATTCTCCAAAGGCCTCTCCAGGCATAGTGTACAGATATAAAACCAAGAGCAGGACAGTACTTTTAGTCTACCAAGATCCCCGGATCCCAGGAAAGGGTGTTATCACGGTTCCCGTGCTTCCCTGTCAATCTTTCCTGGGTTGCTTGTACATTGGAGGATGCTGATTGGCCCGCCCAGAATGTTCCTTTATACACTGGGCTCTGGGCACTTTCGTGGTGTTCCTGAGCCTGCTCCTTGTTGCTGTGTTTCTGCTTTCCGGTTTACCGACTCGGCTAGTCTGACCATCCCATCGTTCCTGCTCCGTGATTGACCCGGCTCTGGCTGACGTTCCTGCTCCGTGATTGACCCGGCTCTGGCTGACGTTCCTGCTCTGTGATTGACCCGGCTCTGGCTGACGTTCCTGCTCTGTGATTGACCCGGCTCTGGCTGTGGACTCAAGCTCCGAGTACCGATCCGGTTCCGGTTGGGATACTGTTATGGTTTTCTGACACTCAGACACTGATATAGTAAAACACAGTTTATTGAAAATAAAAGTGGAAGAACAGCGCCCCTAGGGGCCAAGAATGGTAACTGTGATACAGGCCCAAATATGTCTTACAGAGTAAGAGTACAGATAAGCAAACACAGGGTTAAATGTGGAGAAAATGAACTAGACAAGTTCACTGATTGGCCAACGCCCAGAATAGATATCAGTCTCTTGATGATGAAGAGAAGGGTGTATTGTGTGACTGAACTAATCTCTCTCAGAACTTTTGGAAATGAACGCCCAGATTGACCAGCAAATGCCCAGGACCGTGCCTATACCACCTTAGTGGAATAATCTGGACAGAGCCACAGCAAGTAGATGGACCAGAATCGGAATCGCCCTTAACCTTGTCACGGATATAACCCTGCTTATGCCAACGGGAGAAGAGCCGTACGCACCCCTTGGGTGCCAGAGCGCATGAATACTGCACAAGCGATAGTGAGCCAACGGATGGTAATACGGTAGTAACACAATGAGCGCTAAAGGTGACCTGGACCGGAACACCACACGGGTGTCCAATGGAGCACAAACAACAAGAGCCAACGGAGGGTCCAACGCCAGCCGGCGTGGTAGCGGTGTAACGGCACCGGAAAGGCTACAGCTCTGCTAGTGAAATAGGGAGGTCTGGTCAGGTAGGCACATTCAGTGTTAACAGGCTCGTAAGGAATACACTGGCTTGGCAAGTAAGAATACAGGCTCAGAGATCAGAGGCAATCGGCACAGCAAGGGTTAAAACTGGTCATACACGGGTACTGGCACTGCAGTGTTAAAGGAAACAGGCTCAGGCAACGGTCCAATACTCGAGAGAGGATTAGTCAGAGCAACACAAACACAGTTCAGAATGTCGCCAGCCGGCGACCTGGAACACGCAGGAACACAGGAACAGATGAAGCAGTGGATCCCAACCAGAACCGGATCGGTACTCGGAGCTTGAGTCGACAGCCAGAGCCGGGTCAATCACGGAGCAGGAACGTCAGCCAGAGCCGGGTCAATCACGGAGCAGGAACGTCAGCCAGAGCCGGGTCAATCACGGAGCAGGAACGATGGGATGGTCAGACTAGCCAAGTCGGTAAACCGGAAAGCAGAAACACCGCAACAAGGCGCAGGCTCAGGAACACCACGAAAGGGCAACTGACAAGTGCCCAGAGCCCAGTGTATAAAGGAACATTCTGGGCGGGCCAATCAGCATCCTCCAATGTACAAGCAACCCAGGAAAGATTGACAGGGAAGCACGGGAACCGTGATAGGTGTCCCATGGAGTCGTAGGTATTCCAGGTAAGTAAGTGGGCTCGAACTTAGTATCCAGAGTCATTCAAGACTGACTAGGTAGTATCCCACCAACCACCGTCTTGAGTATATCACCGGGGCATCAGCGAAGATGTTGCACACAAGTGACCCTTGGATCTCAAGCGTCTTGACTGCGAGAAGGGGCAAAGGTCCCTCCATCAAAGTCACCATGGGTCGGTGAGGTAACTCTCTTCCGGTCGCTCGTAGTTGCAGAATGGGTATATCCACGGGCACGGCTTCCTCTTCCAGCGCCTTTTGAAACCCCCTTCCGACACTGCTTTGGTTACGGTCACCTCAAGTTTCCATTCTAGGGTCTGACTGACAAAGGGGACCTTTCTCCATCACAAGCTGCAATGTCGCGGCTATCCCATCTGAACTGCTGGGCAAAGCGCTTGGGAGAAGCTGCACCATAGCTGAGCAGAGTTCATCAAATACATCGTGTATCACCCCACGAAGCTCCACCATCATATGTACAAGATCCCGTTTAACTGGTAAGGACGCGAGTCTCCCTCGTGTAATCCAGCCCGGATCCTCCATGTTGAGCAGGTTTCTAGAAAGAAGGTAACCACTCCAATATCTTCTCACCAAAATCACACACAGTGGTCAAAAGGCTCCTTCAAAGGTGTGTCAAAGTAGCTTCACCATAGAATAGTCATAGAAATGTAATATAACGATTATTTCATATCTTCCAGTACAGAGCAAAAGAAAACACGTTTGTCCTCTTCAGAAGCTAGTTCCGCCCCCTACAGTGAGTCTTTTAGCGGCCTCAGCCCATGTCTTCTCTGTGTCACCGTTGATTACTCTGCCATAGTTTTTTGGAGTATAATTTCCTGCACATGGAGCTATGCTGATCAGTTTAAACTATTTTCATACCTCTTATCTGCATGCTCTGTGGTTATTCTGCAACAATATATCACCTGCCACATTCAGAAGCACTGTGCTGGCAATAGAAGATATTTAACTTCCTCTTCATGCACCTCAAACCAAGACTTAACACAACTGGCTGTGTGTATGGGGGCATTGTCATCTTGAAAAATGGCATTACTTTCAGGTAACAAAGTTTGTGCCATAAGGTGCACCAGGTTATCTAAAATGTTCTTATAGTCTTCCTGTGACCTGTCCTGATCCTGCAGTGTTGTGTGTTCTGCTTGGCGCCAGCGGGCTCACATGATGACCTGTCCTGTGGAGGGCTCTGCTGCTGACTGAGTCCCACAGTCCACCTCCCCTGCAGGCCGCGATGACATAAATGCGCATGCTGCACAGACCAAATGGTCCCATGGCATGCGCAAAAAAGAGAAAGAGGCACATAGAGAGAAGCCGAATCTCTTGCTGCCAGCAGCTGCCAGACTAACAACTCCAGCAGTGACTGAGTCTGGAATCTGGCAGACTGGCATCAAGAGGTGGATAAGAAGATCTTCTGTAGGTTAAGCATGATGGCAGGCCAGGCAGCATGATGACATCGCAGCTGTATATTACTGAGGCCTCAGTGCCACGGATTTTCGGCCATTTTTTTATTTCGGCTTTTTTGCCGAAAACAACATTTTTGGCCGAAACATTTCGGATACCAAAATTTCAGTGCACCCCTAATTTTAATGTGAATATGAAGAGTAAGTACATAGACAGCAGCAGAGAATTAGGGTTCTCCAGTCTCCCAAACCTCAGACACAATCCCAAAGTGAAAACAGATAAGACAGATAAAAAGGCAAACCTGCACTCGTCTATATAAACTTAAATATGTGCCCTGCAAAGTGCATATATAATACTTCTTAGTAAATATGTGCCCTGTAATGTGCATATATAATATTTCTTAGAAACTGAGTGAGAGTTTGGTATTCACAAATTGGCCAAGTCGTGGGTAAGCTTGCCACCACGCCAAGGTATCTCACTACTCTAATACAAATAAAAAAATCCCTGAGGAGATGTTATAGGAAACACATTGGTGAGGAGCCCTTTAAATTCTTTCTTTGCAATGCTTGTGAGTCCCAGTGCGGTGCAATTAAAAACAGAAGACATACAATATAAAAAACATATAGATAAAGGACTTACCTAGTGCAAAAACCTCAATGGGTCTGCAAAGTGAGCATATGAGAGGGTTGTGGATCCAACAGTCCTCTCCATACGGGTACCTTTTTATCAACCCCCACAGGTCATGTGAGGAGTGAATGATTGTGGGCAAACAAGATGCATGCAAGCTAGGACAGGCTTACAGGCCTAGTCCTTAAAGGGCGAGAGTAAAAAAGGAAATTAGATAGAGTGCAATAATATTAGTGCTGTATATAAGTAATTAAGTGGGATAAGTGGAAAGGCAGCTAGAATGAGCGAAGGAGAAGTGAAAGCAAAAAGCAAGAAAGAAAACTCACAGCTCCAATTCACCATAACATATCCATATTGTAATACAATTTTAATGTGAATATGGAGAGTAAGTACATAGACAGCACCAGAGAATGAGAGAGTTCTCCAGTCCCCAAACCTCAGATGCAAACCCAAAGTGAAAATAGACAGACAAAAAGACAAACCTGTACACACACACACACACACACACACACACACACACACACACACACACACATCTGCCAGATTAATTAACCTTGATAAGTTAAGCATAATGCACAACTTATTTATAGGATACAACCCCCCTTTATAATTCCTCCTTGATATGTTTAATATACAGACTTGCTTAGCTGTATCCAAACACTATTAGTCACAACAACTAGGACTATCTGATCTCTATTGTATAAAGGAGCAAGAAAATATTTTGAGGGCACTTTAGGATAGTAAAGACCTAGTAAGGTAAGTGGGGGTTGATTAGTAGGAGGGTGTTATGTCAATTTAAATGCCACAAATGTTCATGGCCTTAGTTTGTGTACATTCCTGTGTTAAAGGGTTAGTAATGTCCAATGATAATTTTATTCTGTGTTTTAAAAAAACAAATTCTGCGGAGCAAATCCCATCTCTCAAACCTTTATGGTTTGAGAGACATTTGCCGCTAAAGTTCACCCCTCCCTCCCCTTCTGACGTCTGTGCTGTACTGACAGCAGGCGATCCCGGTCCTGGGACCAGCCGGCGGCTCTTCAGCAGAGCTGAAATAGCGATATTTAAAAATAATTACTTAATTGAAAAGGTCTACAAAGTGTGCCTGATTTGCAAACTCACTTTGTAGTCCGTTCCAATGAGGTAGTATTTTCTCGACTATCACCATTTTGGCTCTGCTGAAGAGCCGACTCGAGCCGGCCGACACGGATCTCCTTCTGTCAGCTTTACAGCTGACATCAGGAGAAGGGGAGAGAGGGGGGAACTTTAGCGGCAAATATCTCTCAAACCATAAAGGTATGAGAGATGGGATTTGCTCCACATAATTCATTTTTTTAAATCTTCAAAACAGCATAAAATTATCATTGGACATTACTAACCCTTTAAACAAAGTATAAGCCACTTGTTCCTAAACGTAATGTTTCCCTATAAACTGTACACTATTACATAAACTCTCAGCATCACGTGGCTCAAATGACTCATGGCTAAACTAGATTCATTCGGTTCTAACAAGTCTGAGAAATGGATTTACTTAGTTACATCACCCTGCCAGCACATATCCTTACATCATGATGAAAGTCGTTTTGACCTTGCCTGCTGAGTCACAGAATCAAAATGGCTCTTTGTTACTTAGTTACATAGTAGTTTAGGTTGAAAAAGACTTGCGTCCATCAAGTTCAACCCTTTTCCTATTCTTGTTTACCGCTGTTGATCCAACAGAAGGCAAAAAACCTTATTTCAGCAATTTCAAATTATGCTGTGAACGGGGGGAAAAATTCTTTCTTGACTACAAATGGCAATCAGATTTCTCATTGGATCAACAAGCATTAAATAAATATTAATCCCAATACTAAGATACATAGCCCTCTATGTTCTGCTCTTTTAAAAAGTATCCAGGTAATATCCAGGTATTTGATAGCACCACCTCTTCAGGCAGTGAATTCCATACCTTTATTGTCCTTATTGTAAAGAATCCCTTCCGCTGCTGTAAATGAAATCTCCTTTCCTCAAGTCTTAGTGGGTGAATGTATCAGTATATATGAAATGAAATTAAAAAAAAAGAATATATATATATATATATATATATATATACAGTTAGGGAAAAAATTATTTGATCCTCTGCTGATTTTGTACATTTGCCCACTAACAAAGAAATGATCAGTCTATAATTTTAATGGTAGGCTTATTTGAACAGTGAGAGACAGAATAAGAACAAAAAAATCCAGAAAAATGCATTTTAAAAAAGTTATAAATTGATTTGCATTTTACTGAGTGAAATAAGTATTTGACCTCTTTGCAAAACATGACTTAGTACTTGGTGGCAAAACCCTTGTTGGCAATCACAGAGGTCAGATGTGTCTTGTAGTTGGCCACCAGGTTTGCACACATCTCAGGAGGGATTTTGTCCCACTCCTCTTTGCAGATCCTCCCCAAGTCATTAAGGTTTCGAGGCTGATGTTTGGCAACTCGAAACTTCAGCTACCTTCAAAGATTTTCTATGGGATTAAGGTCTGGAGACTGGCTAAGCCACTCCAGGACCTTAATGTGCTTCTTCTTGAGCCACTCCTTTGTTCCCTTGGCCGTGTGTTTTGGGTCATTGTCATGCTGGAATACCCATCCACGACCCATTTTCAATGCCCTGGCTGAGGGAAGGAGGTTCTCATCCAAGATTTGATGGTACATGGCCCCGTCCATCGTCCATTTGATGCGGTGAAGTTGTCCTGTCCCCTTAGCAGAAAAACAGCCCCAAAGCATAATGTTTCCACCTCCATGTTTGGTGGTGGAGATGGTGTTCTTGGGGGCCATAGGCAGCATTCCTCCTCCTCCAAACACGGCGAGTTGAGTTGATGCCAAAGAGCTCGATTTTGGTCTCATCTGACCACATCACTTTCACCCAGTTTTCCTCTGAATCATTCAGATGTTCATTGGCAAACTTCAGACGGGCCTGTGCATGTGCTTTCTGGAGCAGGGAGACGTTGCGGGCACTGCAGGATTTCAGTCCGCCATGGAGTAGTGTGTTACCAATTGTTTTCCTGGTGACTATGGTCCCAGCTGCCTTGAGATCATTGACAAGATTGTCCCGTATAGTTCTGGGCTGATTTCTCACCGTTCTTATGATCATTGAAACTCCACGAGGTGAGATCTTGCATGGAGCCCCAGACTGAGGGAGATTTACAGTTATTTTGTGTTTCTTCCATTTGCGAATAATTGCACCAACTGTTGTCACCTTCTCACCAAGCTGTTTGGCGATGGTCTTGTAGCCCATTCCAGCCCTGTGTAGGTCTACAATCTTGTCCCTGACATCCTTGGACAGCTCTTTGGTCTTGGCCATGATGGAGAGTTTGGAATCTGATTGATTGCTTCTGTGGACAGGTGTCTTTTATACAGGTAACAAGCTGAGATTAGAAGCACTCCCTTTAAGAGAATGCTCCTAATCTAAGCTTGTTACCTGTATAAAAAACACCTGGGAGCCAGAAATCTTGCTGACTGATAGGGGGTCAAATACTTATTTCACTTAGTAACATGCAAATCAATTTATAACTTTTTTTGAAATGTGTTTTTCTGTTTTTTTCTGTTGTTATTCTGTCTCTCACTGTTGAAATAAAATTACCATTAAAATTATAGACTGATCATTTCTTTGTCAGTGGGCAAATGTACAAAATCAGCAGGGGATCAAATAATTGTTTCCCTCACTATATATATATATATATATATATATATATATATATATATATATATATATATACATCATTTTATGAGCAATAAAATATTTCATTTGGGTAAGTAAATACCCTTGGTATTTTTTAACCCTTTAAGTGACAGAGGGGTGAACAATGCATTACTCTACACTTTGGAGCTCAAAGGGTTACACCTTCACTGCTTGGATTTTCAAGTGCTGTAAGTAAAGCGGGAGCACTGTAAGTAAAAATAAGGCTTAAAATTGACCATTCCAAGACTGGAGCGATCTCTTTCATGCCCCAAAGCGGCTCTCCAATACACGCAACAGGTCATGTGTACCGGCACGTCGGCAAGGATCAAAGCGGTCTTTATGGGACGGAAACATCCCAGGACCGCTTGTCCTTAAGGGGTTAAACGATTTGCTATCAATATGGGCTCTGTTCACTTAAGTTATGAAAATGAATAGATTACACTGTTCTTAGCACAGCACAAGCAAATTAATTTACCAGCGATTCCTTGCATTCCCTACGTTTTAGTTGCCCCTATGTTAGTTTGACAGTCATTTGGGCCTTCCAGTTTATTACAAGTCTCTCTCATGTATCGCTTGTGCGAGTGATCTGCAGGGTGATGGATAAGTAGTTATGAAGATCAGACATATTGGAAATAAGATTAATGCATAATACATTGGAGATAACTCTTTCACAGTATATTGTATTGCTAATTCATTCATCTCTGATGAATGTAGTTCTAAAATCTTTTTTTTTTTGCTGAAAGCATTTCCAACTAGGGTGACCACATTTCCATCCTGCCATTCAGGGACACTTGGAGTTGAGAGCAGCAGAATACATGTACTCAGCTCCAGGGAAGCTATATGGGAGGGGTCACTATATATGACTGGACATCAGGGTTCAACCTGCTCTTTGTCTGGCGCCAGGGCCGGATTAGTCAATAAGCAGACGAGGCACTTGCCTAGGGCTCCCGATTTTCAGGTGCGCCTGGCAATGGCTTTGTCACGCCCACTTTATAATGAGGTGGCTCTGTCCAGGATGTAAATAAAAATAGTGCTCTCAGCTTGCTTGCCGCGCGCCTGTGAGGGCACTTTATTGCAAAAGTACTAGCAGCAAGTAACTATTTTTGTGTACTTCCCAGTTCGCTACTTGGGCTACCCTATGTGACCCCCTTCTGTGCCTGCGTGTCTGCACTGCTCTCTGGTCATCATTGGCTGATTGCTCACCACCGCTGGCTGGTACCTCCTGTGACAGTCTTCACATCATGCATGTAATCAAATGCAGCCATGCACTACGGCGTTGTTTCCGTGGCTGCAATATAAAAACCACAGTAATCCTCCGATTTAACTGAGTGTAGCTGGCGGCCGGAGGGAGAGTGTCTGAGCAGCAGTGCAGTAATAGGGGCAGGCCACAGGCCATTATTAATGGGAGGAGGTGAAGCAGGCCGGCAGAAGCAGCGGCACTAGCTCCCTCAATAGCTTCAAGTGCAGCAGGCATGTATATGTTGCCTTTAAAGTTCAGCTTCCTGATTTTGACATTCAACAATAATATAGTTTCTCCTCTATACAATCACCTGTTACTGTATTGTCACGTGCAGTATGTGTGTGTGTGTGTGTGTGTGTATCCACTATGCAGTTTTCCTGCAGTGCACTGTGGAGTGTGTGTGTTTGTACATTCAAAATGCACTGTAATTTGGCATTATTTACTGGCATATGTTCAGTCTGTACAACCACACTATAGCGTAAAGTGGTATATGTGCTCTCTATCCAGTCACTGACAGTGTAATGAGGTGTATGTGCCCTGTGTATAATCACCTGCCCTGCAGTTTAATTTGGTGTATGTGTCATCTGTACACTAGTGCAATGTAATGTATGTATATGTGTGTGCTGTTTCTCCTCTGTACAGTCTGAGTCAGTCACCTGCAGTGACTATAAAGGACAGATCCTCTTTTCATGCAAAAAAAAACATTAATTTGGGTGAGATTTCCTTAACCTGCAATGGAAATATATGATTTTGATTTATGTATGTTGAAATGTTAACATACATAAAATGCACTACAGGTTAACCCCTTAAGGACCCATGACGGTCCTGGACCGTCATGGAATTTTGGGCTCCCCGCTCGGCTGCACGCTGTTCGGGGAGTCTGGAATCGGATGCAGCAAAAAATAAAAAATGGTCCGTGGTCCTTAAAGGGATAGTAATACTTGCAAATTACTAATCCCCATTTTGTAGCTGTGTTAAAAAGAAACTTATTGCCCCCAGTGTCATCTCTCAAACCCTTATGGTTTGAGAGATGATGGCACTCAAAGTTCCCCCCTGCCCCTTCCCTGACTGAACGCTGACTGCAGGGGAAGCTGTTGTATGACAGTCTTATGTGCATCAGGTGGCTCTGCAGCTGAGCCGAGATCACGTTTATAAAAAAGAATTCTTTCACTGAAAAGGTCTAATACGTGTGCTTGGTTTGCAAGCACACGTAGAAGACCATTTTGGTGAAAGATTTATTTTTTATAAACGCGATCTCGGCAATGCTGCAGAGCCACCTGATGCAAGTAATACCGGATATCCCTGCAGTCAACGTTCAGTCAGGGAAGTGGAGGGAGGGGGGAACTTTGAGCACTATCATCTCTCAAACCATAAGGGTTTGAGAGTTGACGCTGGGGGCAATAAGTTTGTACAATATGGGGATTAGTCATTTGCAAGTATTACTATCCCTTTAAGTGACTGCAACGTGTGTGCGCGGCCGATCCTTAAGGAAATCCCACCCAAAGGGATTTTTTTTGCATGAAAAGAGGATCTGTCCATTATATTTACTGCAGGTGACTGACTCAGATTATACAGAGGAGAAACAGCACACACATATACAATTACATACATTACATTGCATGCAAGTGATAGTACAGGGGCAGGGCAGGTGATTATACACAGGGCACATACACCAACACCTTATTATACTGTCAGTATTTGGACAGAGGACACATATACCGCATTACACTACAGTGTGATTGTACAGAGGGAACATATGCCACATTACAGTGCATTTTGATTGTACAGACAACACACACCACTATACACTGCAGGAAGCTTGTACAACTGACACACATACACCACATGAGAATACAGGTGATTGTATAGAGGAGTTAAATATGAATGGTATTACGGTATCTCATTCAAATCAAATATTTTTAGTGGCTTATGTTTTTCATTGGAATTTCCAAATAGCAAGTTAATATAAAAGTTAACTTAAATCTTAAATCACTTCTAAATATAATTGAAGTCTTCAGTAGTTTGATAAGAGTGCACATTTTATTTCTAATTTCAATATTTATGTTGCAGTCCGCTTGCTTTTTTACTGCAGTGGCCTCATTTTTTTTCCAAGGGAAAATTCAACTGCAAAACTCAATTGCTTAGAGTGTGGTCCATGCGGAAAAATAAAATGATTTAAAGTGGATCTATCATATATAGATATCTGATGCTCATTAGGCAGAGCATTTAGCGAAAAAGTTTAATATTAGTCATTTAAAAAAAAAAAAAAGAGCTATCTGCGCAAAAATTCAAGTTTAAAACGTGCCCAGCAGCCTACTTCCTGCTTGCAGCACTACCTCTGCTCCCGTCCCACTAACCAGTATCCTCCAATGACAGGCTTTCTTTCTCTAACTTGGAGCGATCTCATTGGCAGAGATTGATATCTAGCCAATGAGATCGCTCCAGCTTAGAGACAGGCGTCCTCCGTCATCGGAGGATGCTGGGTAGTGGGATGGGAGCAGCCTCTGTGTGGCAAGCAGCTTGCCACAGAAGCAAGTGGAAGTAGGCTGCTGTGCACCTTTTAAACTTGAATTTTATGGCAAGACAGGAGGCTCATATTTGCATATCTAACTTTTACTGATCCTCACAGCAGCAAATAGAAGAAAACTCAAAGTAAACAACCAATCAGTAGAAAGCACAGTGCATAAATAGATTAGTCCTCCAACACTACTTCCTCTTCCTTTTGCTGCTCCTCACAGGTCAGTCAATCACTGTGATGCAGTTTCTGCAATGTTCTTTCTTTGGCTTATGTTCTTATCAATTCTTGCCTTACTGGTATTGACCTTTTTTTCTTACCTTCCTCCTTAGCAGCGTTTTATTTTCCCTGCTATCGCTCCCTTTGCTGGTAACCCTGTTTTTCTTTCCCTCTACTGAGCCGTTCGGGCTTCAGTTTCATCCTTTTCTGTATCTTTCGGCCGTTGTCTCGCGAGACTCGGGCGGCCATCTTTAATCTCACATTGGCTTCCCAAATCTCTCGAGATTTCGGTGGCCATACTTTTTTCAGGTATCCGGGTCCAGATCGTTTCCTGTGCTTTCCCACTGCTTCACAACCACTACTTACCACACAATTACCACCCGCACCGTTCGTTTCCCCCCTTTTTTTCAATTTCTTCAACACCTTTGGCCTTCTCCTGTGTTCTCCTTGCGGGTGAGCCCCTTTTTCATTATCGCAGATATCTCTACCCCCTCCCCATATATCCAAGCCTGGATCCAATGAGCCATTAGAGAGGCTCTTGACACTCTGCCTGCACCCCTGGGTCCTTCCCCCCTTTGGCCCCCATTACCCCCCTGTCAGACTCTGACTCAGAGGGTCAGGCTCTGACTCACTGCTGGCTAAACGCCCATGGAAAGGTTCCAGTTCCTCTGCTCATATGGGTAAAGGCCCTGCAAAAACTACAAAATCTTCTGCTCCAGCCCCTTCGGTGGCTGCCCCACCTTTGACTGCACATCCTTCGGGAGATGCCCCTGACTACTCCTCGGCCGAGGAGTCTGACTCATGCGCAGTCCCAGAGATGGGGGCAGGTGAGCCCCACCCCCACTCTGACCCTGCTTCTCAATGTTCTGACCCATCTGACACAGACCTGGTTTATAACCCTCAAGGCGAGGTTCTGTTCGACCCTCACTTTATTTGTCACCCCAGGTCTGCAGAATGGACCCCTCCGGACCATATAGCTAGATACCTTCAGGTCTGGATGCAGAAAGCTCTAGATAAGGAGGTCCGCAATCGCCTTATGGAGGAATGCCCTCGCCCCACTATCCCTGGGAAGGTTACCTCTACCCCAGAATTTGATACCTTTATGGTAAATTATATGACAAAAAAAAGGTAGAGACCCTCGGAAGGGCCTAGAGAAAGGGCTTAAGACAGCCCAGGACAAATTCCTGGACATTTCCGGCCCTTTAACCCAAATTTTCATCCTGTCCGATGACGTTGCTTCTCAGGGCTTAGCTCTTGACCTGGTCCTGGTACGGGATTGGGCACAGTGTGCAATATGCCTCCTGGGCTACACCAATGTTTCGGTGTGTTCGGAGTGCCGCAAGGCAGCACTCCTGCGGATTGATTCACATCTATCCAACATGGCCGACAAGGAGCTGGGCCCCAAGGCGGACGGCAAGCTTTTTGGCGATCCCTTCATTGCCGAACTCCGCAAGCATATGAGCAACTATACCACTATTAACAAAGTGGAGACATCCCTCAAACGGGTATTTCAAGGCCAAAGTGTTTTTCACCAGGCTGGCCGTGTCACCAGCCGCTGTTCCTTTGCCGGCTTCCAGACCTCAATATACTCCCAACCCCTCCGCCCCTTATAACCCCACCTTCTGGACTCCATTTCCGGTCCCCAGAGGTTTCCCGCGTGGTGGAGGCGGAGGAGGTCGTGGCCGTTCCAGTTTTTCCCAAGGTAAGCTTACCTCCCCTTCCTTCTTCCCTTTCTCCCCTGCCCCCCGTAGCGTGTCTTGCCGCCTTTTCCCAGTCCTGGTCCCTCATCACCTCAGACAGGTGGGTCCTACAAACAGTGGAGGGTTTCCTAATAGAATTAGTTTCTCCCCCAACCCAAGCTTACCCCCCCTCCTCCCCTTCTGGTCAATCGCGAGACTTGCTGTCTCATCGACCTAGAGATCTTCCTTTTAAGGGACAAAGGTGCCATTCAACTTGCCCACTCCCCAGGGGGGGTTCCTCAGCAATATTTTCCTTGTCCACAAGAAGTTAGGGGGGCTCCGCCCTGTCATCAACCTCCGTGCTCTCAACGAGTATGTGGTTTACCGCCACTTCAAGATAGAGGGTATCCATCTTCTCCAAGACCTATTACGCGAAGGAGATTGGTTCACCAGGTTGGATATCCAAGACGCCTACCTCACCGTTCCCATTCATCCAGACTCCAGACCTTTCCTCCGTTTTCTTTGGAATTCAGAACTTTGGCAGTTCACCTGTCTTCCCTTAGGCCTGAGCTCCGATCCCTGGTGTTTCACCAAACTGATGAAACCTGTGATGGCCTTCTTTCACTCTCAGGGTGTTTGTTCTATAATCTACCTGGACGACATCCTGCTGTTTCACGCCAATCCGGATACTCTCCTTTCCCAGACGTCCTGGGTCATTAGCTGGCTCCACCACTTGTGCTTCATCGTCAACCACGAGAAGTCTATGTCAACCCCGGCCCAGTCTGTTCACTTCCTGGGTTTCGAGATCGATTCGGCCTCCTCTCTTCTCAAGTTCCCTCAGACAAAGATAGAGAATATCAAATGAGAACTCAGGAAAGTCTTGCATCTGGAGTTTATCTCACTGCGACTTCTCGCCCGGATAGTGGGCCTGCTTTCCTCCTTCATTCAGGCGATCTTTCCTGGACCTCTGTACTACAGGGCCATGCAACGCCTGAAGGCTCAATACCTTCGTGCTCGTCTCTCTTACGATCAGCAGGTTCCTCTCACACCAGATGTTCACGTGGAACTCACCTGGTGGCTGCTTCACATGTCGGCGTGGAATGGCACTGCCATTTTCAGCACTACTCCAGACTTCATCTTGGAATCAAGATGCCAGTCTCTGGGTTGGGGCGCCTCCTGTGCTGGATATGCTACCGTCGGTCGTTGGTCCCATGAAGAACAGTCGCTCCACATCAACTGCCTCAACCTCTTTGCCGGCTCTTTTGCGGTCCGCAGTTTCTCCAAAGAGCTCTCTCTTACTGCTGTTTCTTACTGCATATGGACAATGTCTCAGCTGTGCGGTACATCAACAAACTGGTTGGCTCCTGGTCAGAACGCCTTTTCAACCTCACCCGCGACCTCTTTCACCTCTGCCTTCAGAGACAAATCTCTCTGTCAGAGGAGTATATTCTGGGTCTGGGTCTGGACAATCTGACTGCGGACTGGTTTTCCAGGTCTTGGAGGGATGCCAGCAATTGGATGCTGGACCGGTTGGTCTTCCTCTGTCTCTTGACCCTTTGGGGCCCCTTCTCGGTTGACCTCTTTGCCTCCCATTGGAATCATCAAGTCCCAAACTTCTTCAGTTGACTCCCTGATCCGGACTCGACTGCGATAGATGCGTTTTCTCTGGCTTGGCCTCCGACAGGAGCTTATGCTTTTCCCCCATTCTCCATGATTTCCCGTGTGATTCACCATCTCCGTTTCCAGCGCTGGTCTCTCCTCCTGGTGGCCCCTCTGTGGCCTGCACAACTTTGGTTTCCGTCTCTCCTGGAGATGTCTCACGACTTTCCTCTCCTTCTCCCTTGGAGTCCCCTTCTACTTCTAGTTCCGGGGGGGTTCTTCACACCCTCTTGTACTCGATCATCGACTCTCTCTGGTCGCTTGCTCGATTTTCGGGGGTTACTGGGACTTGTCTGGCCTTTCGCAATCAGCTTCAGACCTTCTCCACGATTCCCCGCCCCTGGCACTCAACGTGCCTACCTCAGTGCTTGGAACACCTAGTGTAGCTGGTGTCTGGCTCTACAAGGTGATCCCTTTACTGCCCCTGTGACGGATATCCTTAATTTTCTTTTTACTCTTTTTTTTCAACGGTAAAGCTTACCGTACAGTGAATGTTTACCGTTCCGCTATATCGACGGGTCATGTTCTGCTGGCTGGTGTCCCGGTGGGCAGGGATCCGCTCGTTTGTCATGGGCTCCAGCCTGATTTCACCTCGACATCACCGGGTTCATGGCCTGCGGTCTGCTGCTCTTTCGGGGTCCTGTTCTGATGGCTCCTGATGGTTTTCCAGTTTTGAAGATTTTCTGGTTTTGACTTTCTCTCCTCTGTGCGTTATACAAAAGGAAGAGGAAGTGGTGTTGGAGGATTGATCTATTTATGCACTGTGCTTTCTACTGATTGGTTGTTTACTTTGAGTTTTCTTCCATTTGCTGCTGTGAGGATCAGTAAAAGTTAGATATGCAAATACTCGCCTCCTGTCTTTAATAAAATTCAGATTATTTGGTCACAGGCTAGAATAATCCTCAATTTTTGTGTAGATAACTTTTTTTTCCAAAAATGACTAACATATTAAACTTTTTCGCTAAATGCTCTATCTAATGATCATTAGATATCTATATGTGATAGATCCACTTTAATATCAAATACAAGTAATACATCACAATATTCATTTTAGTCAGGTTTCTCCTTTTCTTGGTTGGAATGGGTGATGTGAACATCATATAGTGAGCTTAAGATATTTAGGGTTGGATTCAAATGCAGGTGCTAATTTTATCTCTGCTTTTATCTCCAAGTTTTCCCATAGACTTCAATATGAACATTTTTGATGAAACTGGAGGTAACATTTATCCCCTGCATTTGAATCCAGCCCTTAATGTGTTGGTACAGGGATTTAACCCACTGGATGCTAGAAATATCTTCAACACATTGCTGAACAATACGTTAACAATGTGTCTAGCGTCCAAGGAATTAAGGCGACAGTAAATCTCCATTTTGGCCACAATACAAAGATAAGAAAATGAGTTGGCACTCACCAGGTTATAATTAACGTTCTATTAGGTTTCACGCTTTCACAGCACAGTGTTCCCAAGGGTTAGGTGGTGTTCCCGGTAGCAATCAACAGCTGTATCGTGCCTCACCGGCACTTTGTCAAGGCATCCATTCAATCTAAATTTTGGCTTTGCACATTATGCAAGTAATACTTTGCTAAATATGTAAAGTCAAATTAGATGTAGATTTTTTTTTGTTTTTACTTTTATGTCCCTGACAGTAAGCTTTCAGAATGTCTGTTTTCAGAGAGCTTTCTGTCAGACTAAGAAAGTGATACAATATAACTCTATCCCAGCTTCAGCACTGAGGGATCTGTATGTTGTATTCAGTGGGCTGCAGGGAGCCTTTACCACTGCAGAAGACACAAAGATGGGTGCTCCTAGCTCACTGCTTGATTTTGGTACTCGTACCTTACCATTAATTGGGTCTTAAACATGGGGAAATGGCATGCTACATATCTAGTAAAGGTCATTTATGCTGTCTGTATATATCCCATTCATATTTATAACATTTTCATCTACCTCTGGAAAATTGCCATAGTACTGTACTTTGAAGAATAAATCTAAAAATGGGTTTGGCTACAAAGGGGGTGTGGTTGAATGAAAGGGTGTGGCTAAGTAAGGTGTGGTCAGGGTGGGGAAAAGGCGGGGCTAGGGGTACAGAAGGGTGTTGTGCCTAGGGGCACCTGAGTTGTAAATCTGGCCCTGTGGACGACAGAGAAGTTTAGTTTTTAATGTATTTAGATTGTATGTTATGCTAATTAAGGAAAACCATGTAGCCCCATTCTGTTTTAGCCCTAAATTGTCTCCCCCACTCATTGACACTTTACTCCCTTCAGCGCTAGTAAAAAAGCACAAAGCATTGCTGAGCAGTGTCAGCTAGTGGAGGAGGTAATTTAGGGGTAACACAGGAAGTGCCTGCATGACATCACTTGATTACCATTATCTACAAATCTAAATAACTCAAAAACTATCTTTCTAAATAGAAAATGGCTAATATCGGGGGGGGGGGAGCGAACTGCCTAGGAAGATGGACGCATCTTGAACAGCTCCGGGGTCGAGACACTGTTTTAGAGGGCGTAGTTGCTTTTCAACTGTTTGTTATTGCTGCTTTATGGGTAGAGGATGCTCTTTTGATAATCTGGTTGAATCTGACACGGACAAAGCTACGACAGTTTAGATGGGGAGCCACAAATCAACACGTTTCTGCTTGCACGCCTCATAGTCTACACGGTGTGGTTGAACAACATGGCGACTGGTATACTTTTGAGGAAGGAGGACTTTACGCACCTCCTGACTGGGGCAGATCTCAAGACTTTTGTTGAAGACATCAGAGCTGTAGTCCAGGAGGAACTGGCGAGCTTGAGGTTTGACTACGGGAGGCTGGATCGGAGCCATATCAACCTGGACAGAAGTACTGATGTCCTGGCTCATCTCCTTGTGCACTTCAAAATTATTACGTGCCACCACAAGGAGGCCCTTGATCATTCTTCATGTCGTACTGCTGACCAGGAAAAATTGGAATAGGTGTGGGGTCCAGCTCGTTTCTAATTTCCCTATATTCATGCCTGGGAGGGCCTTGCTGACTACCTTGGACTTACTTGCTCATACATACCTGGGGACTCTGGAGATCACGCTGTGGAGGTTATTCCTTGTTTGGCTGCTAATGTTGAAGCCTGCTCTACCACTCTTCCCATTGTGTTTTGAAAGGCTTGTGTGGGACGCTTCTCTCTGGGATCCTGGGATTTGTAACAAACCGAAAGATGCCTAGTCTTGAATCTACCACATCTTCTCTTATGGATTCAGCGAGTTTGTTGGTGTTGTATACTCTGACTTTAATTGGAGGAGACATATGAATGTTGATTCCTGTAGGAGTAGTCCCCTTCTTCTGGTCCTTATGCAGTAAACTCGGGACTGTATGCTCTGTGGAGTATATAACCCTGATTGGAGCTTTTGAGTGACTTGGTGGTGGTGGGATGCCGCGGGAGAACCCTCTAGGGCCCAGGGGGTTAGCACGCGGGTCGACCGCATCATTATCTCTTCTAGGGGACTGCCTATGTTTCTGTCTTTCATGTCTTCATAAGGCAGGTTAGTGGTTTGATTGCATGTGGGATAGTATACTCTTCTACTTGTCCCTGACTTCATACGTTTCCTTTCCTTTATCCCCAAGTATTCATTGTAGTTTTATAGTGTGTGGGTCATATACTAGGTTCAGTGAGGGGAGGGTTCATTTTATTGGCTCAATATTTCACACCTAGTCAAGATAAGACGTTTCATATTTACTTGTGTATGTTTACTTAATTCTCAGTCTTATATGTTTACAGCACTTTAGAATGGGCCAGACTAGTGTCTTGGCTCATGTATAGCCTGAATTCACTCTGTTGCCCCCCTTCCTTTCTTATCCTCTTCTTCTGACTCTCCCGCCCCCCCACGTCTGACTACCCCAGATCGGGTAGTCAGACATAGCCAGAAGTCAAAGCCGGAACGGGTAGTCAGACGTAGCCTGGTGTCAGAGCTGGAACGGGTAGTCAGACGGAGCAGGAGTAAAACACAGGAACAGCAATGGACCAACACAGCACTAGGCTCAGGTACACCATGAAAGGCCAAAGGTAATAGGACATGCTGAGGTTTAAAAAGCCTGGCAGGTAGGCAGAGAGATGATAACACAAGCACAGTGACCTATAAGAACAGTGACTTGCATAGAGTGACAGCCAGGAAGTAACAATGTCGCTGTTACAGCAATTACCCACTGGAGGCGATCACGGGCACCGTGATAGTAACCCCCACTCAACAATCTCCCCCCCACGGAGGAGACCATACCTTATTGGTAAATTTCATATGAAATCTGAGCAGCAATCTAGGAGTGTGAATATAATTCTGATTTACCCAGGAATGCTCCTCTGGACCATAACCTTTCCAGTAGACAAAATATTGGCTACACCCCTGGACCCTGTGGGAGTCCAGGATGTTTTGGATCTCATACTCATCCTGATTCTGAACGCGCACTGGACCTGGGACTACAGGAGCGGAAGAGTAGCGGTTACAGTTCAGCGGTTTCAGGAGAGAGACATGAAAAACGTTGTGAATGACCATATTCTTAGGAAGGTCTAAGGCATAGGACACAGGGTTTATTCTGCAGAGCACCCGGAAGGGTCCTAGGAAACGTGGAGCCATCTTGTGACAAGGCACTTGTATGTGCAGATTCTTGGTGGCCAACCAGACTCTATCCCCTACCTGAAAGACAGGAGGAGGATGCCACCTGCAATCTGTGTGTCTCTGATATCACTCTGAGGACCTTCGTAAGGCATTCTGAACCTGTGCCCATGTGGAGCGGAGCTGCTCCATATGCTCATCCAGAGCTGGAATTTCCTGTGCCTGAAATGCATCTCGGAGCAGAGATGGTTGGAACCCATAGTTAATCAGGAAGGGAGAGCTCCCGGACGAGGAGTTTATGGCACAATTCCTGGCAAATTCAGCCCACGGCAACAGGTCAACCCAATTATCATGCTGGTCAGAAGCGAAGCAACACAAGAATTGTTCCAGCCCTTGATTGGCTCTTTCCACAGCACCATTATTCTGGGAGTGGTAGGCAGAAGAGAATAGCAGTTTGATGCCCATCTGGACACAAAAGGCCCTCCAAAATCTCAATACAAACTGACTTCCACAATCAGAAACCACAACCCGGGACACTCCGTGGAGCCTGAATACCTCCCTGGCAAATACCATAGCCAATTCCTTAGAGGAGGTTAGTCCCTGAAGCGGAACTAAATGTGCCATTTTGCAGAATTGATCCACAATTGTTAGTATGACTGTGCAGCCCTTGGATCTAGGCAACTCCACCATGATGTTTAAGGAAATGTATGACCACGGGCGTTCACCGTTAGGAGCTGTCTGAAGCAGCCCTAGATGGAGATGGCTAGGAGCTTTGGCATGGACACACATGGAACAAGCCTCCACAATGGCTGCACAATCCGCCCTTAAACTAGGCCACCAGAAAAGCTGTGAAATTGACCAAATTAATGGTCCCGACCAATGTCCCCAGCTGCTTTGGAAGAATGATAGGCTTCAAGCAGTTTAGTGAGGAGATTGTCAGCTACAAACATCTTCCACTGGGTTTCACAACTGCAGCATTACTTTGTGAAGCCAGGATCTCTTCGCCCAGGGGAGAAGTAATGCTAGTACATATAGTAGCCAAAATGCGATCAGGAGGGATAATCGGAACGGGTTCACTTTCAGACTCACGCTCTGGGCCAAACTGTCTAGACAAGGCATCAGCACGAGTATTCTTGGAATCAGGGAGGTACGAAACCACAAATTAAATCTAGACAGAAATAAAGCCCATCTGGCTTGTCTTGGTGACAGTCCTTTGGCCTATGATAAGTATGTCAGATTTTTGTGATCCGTTAAGATCAAAATAGGAGCCTTAGTCCCCTCCAGGTGGTGACACCATTTGCGAAGAGCAAGGATAATGGCAAGCAATTCACTGTCCCCTATATCATATAGGCTTTGGGCCTTAGTCATCTTTTTTAGAAAAAAATCCACAGGACATCAGGGGCTTGCCAGGCTCAGATTTCTGAGACAGTACTGCCCCTACCCCTGTCTCAGATGCATCCACTTCCAGCGTAAAAGGCAGTGCGGTCTTAGGATGTACCAATACTGGAGCCATCGAGAAGGCAGACCTCAAAAGCACTGTTGGCCTCGGGAGACCAAACCAATGGGTTAGCACCCTTATGCGTTAAATCAGTCAAGGGTATGACCAAGGTTGAAAAATTTCAAATGAATTTTCTATAATAATTTGCAAATCCGAGGAATCTTTGTATAGCCTTCAGGCCCACAGGACGTGGCCATTGCAAAACTGCCGAGAGCTGTATCCATAGCAATACCTCCAGCAGAAATAACATAGCCCAGGAAGGGCACCTGGTCTTTATGAAATTCGCACTTCTCAAGTTTGCAATATAATTTTTCTCTCAGTCTTTGCAATACAGTAGTGACATCTCTCCTATGTGTCTCGATATCAGGAAAGTGTATCAAGATATTGTCCAGGTAAACTACTACACAAGACTGTAGTAAGAGTCTCAAAACATCTTTTATGAACTCCTGGAAGACTGCTGGAGCATTGCATAGCCCAAATGGCATGACCAAATACTCATAATGGCCACTATGAGTGTTAAAAGCGGTCTTCCACTCATCACTCTCCTTGATTCTGATCAAGTTATATGTTGCCCGTAGATCAAGTTTGGTGAATACAGAGGAGCCCTTCAGGAGGTAAAACATTTCCGTAATTAGTGGAATGGGGTATGCGTTCTTCACCATCAATTTATTCAGAACTCTATAATAGATACAGGGTCTAAGCTCCCCATTCTTTTCCTTCACAAAAAAAAATCCAGCCCCCGCGGGCAAGGAACATTTCCTAATTATGCCCCTGGATAATGAATCAGTAATGTATTCCTCTATGGCCCGGTTTTCCTCCACTGACAGGGGATAGGTGCGGCCTTTGGGAAGTATCGAGCCTGGCATCAACTTAATAGAACAATCATACGGCCTATGTTCCGGTAAGGTGGTAGCCTCCCCCTTACTGAACACCTCACTGAAAGACTGGTACTCTGAGGTACACAATATCTTAATAGGTTGCTGTAGACAGGCCTCTTTACAGTAGTCAGACCACGATACTCTGTCACAAGTCTCCCAATCCACTCTGGGATTATGTCACTGGAGCCATGGGAAACCCAGAATGACGGCATGGTGTGGAG
Source organism: Rhinophrynus dorsalis (assembly GCA_037306005.1). Taxonomy (NCBI): domain Eukaryota; kingdom Metazoa; phylum Chordata; class Amphibia; order Anura; family Rhinophrynidae; genus Rhinophrynus; species Rhinophrynus dorsalis. The sequence goes on from CM074722.1 coordinate 421,042,287, forward strand.
ACTGAATAACCTGAAATTGTAGAGTCTCCACATGGAGAACTCCTACCCTTAGGGACAGCGGACAGGTTTAGTGTGTGACATGGGAAGGCTCAAGTGGATGACTGTCAATAGCCTCTACAGCCAATGGAGACTCACGGCGTATCACGGGTATATTGTATCTTTTCAAGAATTCACCATCAATAAAATAACCAGCAGCACCAGAATTGATCAGGGCTGGGGTAGCCACTGAGGAGTTAGCACAAGAAATCGCTACTTGTAGGATGGGCTTGCTTAGATCCTGATCTGGGGGCCAACTGACTCCGCCTAGGATCTGTCCCCTCAGAGACCCTAGGTGCGTGAGTTTCCTGTACGCACCGGACTAGATCGTAACATATGTCCAGCCTTCCCACAATACAGACATAGACACTCTCTACAGTGGAAGGACCGCTCCTCCCGGGACAAACGTGTAAAGCCAACCTGCATAGGCTCAACCTTACTAACCTCCAAGCTAGGTGGCAAGGGAGGTGAGGGAGGCATGGGTGGGAGCTCCCTGTTCGGTACCAAACGCAACTCATGCCTTAGCCTGTTGTACTTGTATGTGCACATTTCTCTTATACAGGTGTCAATTAGTATGATGAACGAAATCAACTGATCTAAATCAACTGGTAGTTCACGAGCTGCTATTTCATCTTTAATCGCATCATTCAGTCCCTGCGAGAAGGCTGCCACCAGAGCCTCACTGTTCCAGCCTACGTCTGCCGCTAGTGTGCGAAATTCTATAGCTATCATGGTGCCCGTGCTTCCTGCTCTGACGGCGACATTGTTATACATTGCTGTTCTCTGATTGGCTGGTCATAATTGCTCCTACCAGGGCTTGCATTTAAATACCCTGGGATGTCTTTCATTAGGCACCCTTTCGTGGTGTACGAGTTCCTGACTGTGTATCCGTGCTATTGCTTATCCTTATGACCTGGCCTGCCTGACTACTTTCCTGAGTTCCTGTTTCTGCTGTTTCATTGCTGACCGTATCTGGCTGAGAACCCACTCCATTGCTGACTGTATCTGGCTGAAGAACCCGCTCCGTTGCTGACCGTATCTGGCTGAGAACCCACTCTGTTGCTGATTGTATCTGGCTGAAGAACCCACTCTGTTCCTGATTGTATCTGGCTGAAGAACCCGCTCCGTTGCTGACCGTATCTGGCTGAGAACCCACTCTGTTGCTGATTGTATCTGGCTGAAGAACCCACTCTGTTGCTGATTGTATCTGGCTGAAGAACCTGCTCCGTTGCTGACCGTATCTGGCTGAGGACCCGCTCCGTTGCTGACTGTATCTGGCTGAGAACCCGCTCCGTTGATGATTGCATCTGGCTGAAGAGCCTGCTCCGTTGCTGACTGTATCTGGCCGAAGAATCCGCTCCGTTGCTGACCGTATCTGGCTGAAGAACCTGCTCCATTGATGACCTATCTGGCTGACAACCCGCTCCGTTGCTGACTGTGTCTGGCTGAGGTACCCTCTCCGTTGCTGACTGTTTCTGGCTGTAGTGTCCGCGCCATTGCTGACCGTATCTGGCTGAATATCCTGCTCCGTTGCTGACTACTTGTGGCTGTGAACAGCTCCGTTGCTGACTACTTCTGGCTGAAGTACCGGCTCTGTTGCTGATTGTATCTGGCTGAAGAACCCGCTCCGTTGCTGACCGTATCTGGCTGAGGACCCGCTCCGTTGCTGACCGTATCTGGCTGAGAACCGGTTCCATTGCTGATTGCATCTGGCTGAAGAACCCGCTCCATTGCTGACCGTATCTGGCTGAAGATCCTGCTCCATTGCTGATCATGTGTAACGGTTCTCAAGACACTCAGACCAGCAGGCTAGAATAATACACAGTTTTATTAAAAAAAATAAAGAAGAAAGATCGCCCTCTATAGGCAACACAGAATAATAGCGATAGATAGGCTACATACTGTAACGGTTTTTAAGACACTCAGACAAGTTGGTAAAATAAAACACAATTTTATTTTAATAGCAAATAATGCAAACGAACGCCCTCTAGAGGCAGCAGGAATAAACACACAGTGATGACTGATATAACACAGAGAATCAATGCACAGTATAATTGACATACAATATCTCTTCACAGAGAATGGTGTTCAGTACCCAAAGGGTTAAAAGCATAAATCAGTCAGTCTCAGATGTGGTGGTTTGGCACGCCCTAGGTGTTAAAAGGAGGTTCTGATAGAGACAGTTCACAGTGTTCTGGAAATGTAAATGCCTAGCCAAAGTGACCAAATAGTTTAAGCAGAACAGAAATCCAAATAGCCCCCATGGGCGTACCTAACAGGAAGACTGCTTCTGCGAGTGCGAGTGTGGATAGCCCCCACGGGCGTAACGGAAACCGGCCTGCAATGCAAGAGCTGGCAATAGCCTCCACAGGCATTAACCGGAGACCAGCAATAGCAGTGATAGAGCCAATAGCCCGCACGGGCGTATACAACGGGAACCTGCCAGAGCTTGAGCCTTCCCTTTGCTGCCACACGAGCCCAGAGGCCACAGTAGATATCGCCCATTAACTAACGTAAAAGTGAGAGCCAATGACGCCCTACCGGACCAACATAACGTGACTACTCTGCAGTAGTATAGATAGAGTCGCCGTTGGTAAGCGGCCAACTCAGCAGACGTAGCACAGCGAGTGAGACTCTATACTGGGAATCAAGGTAGCGAGAGTAAAGCAGCACTGCAAGGGTTAATATGCACGTTTAAACACAAGGTTCTGTAAGGTATTGAAGCTCTGCAAGTGTAGTGAGGCTCACGGAGGAACGCACAGCTCTGCAAGACAACGAGACACTGCACTGATCGAAGGCAACACAAGGCTAGAGTGATCACACGGCAGCTGGCAACAGCAGGTGAAAAATGTCGCGGCGGCGACAACGGGAACAGAGGTCACTGGAACAGGCTGGAAGTCGATCTTGGAGCAGGAAGTCAGCCGGGCCAGGTCGTAGCACGCAGGAGGTAGTCATACAAGCCAGGTCATACACGAGCAGGAACGTCAGCCAAGCCGGGTCAGGAAACGGAGGTGGTTCACAGACAAGCCGGGTCAAACACGATCAGGAACACTGGAGCGTAGTCAGGACAAGCCAAGTCGGTACACAAGAATCCGGAACACAGGAACACAGCAACAGCACTACTGGCTCAGAAACACCACGAAAGGGCATCTGACAGAAGTCTGGGCCAGGCATAAGAAGGTCACCAGGGGTGGGCCAAACTGGCTCAGCAAATCAGAGCGAACCACAAGTAAGAGTGACAGAGAATCACAGGCACTGTGATACATATGCCTTCTCAGGCCCAGTATACAGAAGCAAGAATAATACATATACTGTCACAGGACAGGCACAGAATAGCAGAGGTACTCAATAGTTAAGTACAAATAATCAATCAGTCTCTGTTGTGGTGTTTGGCATGCCCAAGGTGGTATTGAGGCAGCAATTGGTGTTAGATGATGCAACACCTTAAGTCCATAAGGTTTAGAAAGCTACTTAGGCAGTACAGGAACTGAGGCAGATGATTGCAGAGTAGTTTCAGCCAATAGCCCCCACGGGCGTAGTAACGGAGACAACTTACACTGCAAGAGCTTCAGCCAATAGCCCTCACGGGCATAATAACGGAGATCAACTGTAAAGCAATAGCTTGAGCCAGTAGACCCCACGGGCGTATACCGGAGACAACTTGCACTGCAAGAGCTTGAGCCAATAGCCCCCACAGGTGTAGTAACGGACACCACCTGCGCTGCAAGTGCTTGAGCCAATAGCCCCACCGGGCGTGTAACGGAGAGTAACACTGATAGAGCTAGAGCCAATAGCGCCTCCCGCTGGCGTGGTAACGGAGACTGACTACTCTGCTTGGTTGACAATATGAGCCTCCATCTAACCAAGGCTCTTAACGCGGCCGGCTCAGCAGATGTAGCGGATAAACAGCAACGGCTCTGCAAGTGTTAAAGAAGGCTCAGGTAATGGAGACAGTAGCACTGCAAGTGTTAATAACAGCACAAGGATCGGATATACAGCTCTGCAAGTACAACCGGAGGCTCAGCAAGTGTGGGTACCGCTCTACAAGTGCCAAGGGAGACTCAGCAATGGAAGTACAGCTCTGCGAGTGTTAATGGAGACTCAGCACTGGAGACACGGCTCTGCAAGAGTTAATAGAGTCAATCACGATCAGCCCTGCCACAAGCACAGCGGAAGTCAGAATGTTGCCACGGCGACACCAAGCAGCAGGAAGCAGGAACGATGGCAGGGTCTGGAGCAAGCCGGTTCAGGTCACGGAGCAGGAAGTCAGCCAAGCCGGGTCAGGTCACAGAGGAGGTTCTCAGACAAGCCAGATTAGTCACGAGCAGGAACATCAGCCAGGCCGGGTCAGATCACTGAGCAGGAACTCAGGAGCGTAGTCAAAACAGGCCAAATAGGTACACAGGAATCAGGAACACTGGAACACAGCAACAGCAACACTGGTTCTGGAACACCACAAAAGGGCACCTGACAGATGCCAATGGTCAGGCATAAAATGGTCACCAGGGGCGGGCCAAACAGGTTCAACCAATAGGAGCGCAGCACAAGTTACATACATAGTTACATTGTTACATAGTAATTTAGGTTGAAAAAAGACTTGCGTCCATCCAGTTCAACCCTTTTCCTATTCCTGTTTACCATCGCTGACCCAAAAGAAGGCAGCTGACTCCAAATGGCAATCAGACTTCTCCCTGGATCAACAAGCCCTAACTAAATATTAATCCCAATACTAACGTACATAGCCCTCTATTAGTGATGAGCGAGCGTGCTCGGCCGATGCTCGGATCGGCTCGAGCATCGCTCTGCTCGGCACATGGCGGTACTCGTCGAGTACCGCCATGTGCTCTCCCGCCATGTTCGGGTGGCGGGGATCTGTGCCGGAAGAGGCACAGATCCGAAGACGCTCCGCTGGACCACCAGGGACTGGAGGTACGGGGGCATTGCGGAGATGAAGGGGGCATTGCGGAGATGAAGGGGGACATTGTGGAAGAGGGGCATAGACTCTATGCCCCTCTTCCACAATGTCCCCCTTCATCTCCGCTATGCCCGTCTTCCACAATGTCCCCCTTCATCTCCGCTATGCCCCTCTTCCACAATGTGCCCCTTCATCTCCGCTATGCCCCTCTTCCACAATGTCCCCCTTCATCTCCTCTATGCCATAGAGGAGATGAAGGGGGACATTGTGGAAGAGGGGCATAGCGGAGATGAAGGGGCACATTGTGGAAGAGGGGCATAGCGGAGATGAAGGGGCACATTGTGGAAGAGGGGCATAGCGGAGATGAAGGGGGACATTGCGGAGATGAAGGGGGCATTCGGAGATGAAGGGGGCATAGCGGAGATGAAGGGGGCATTGACCAGGCACCCTCCCCTCATCAGAGCAGGGGGTGCCTGGTGTCGCCCCATTCATTTCAATGGGGCTCGGGTGCTCGGCCGAGCACTCGAGCCTCAGGGGGTGCTCGGTCAGAGCACCCGAGCATAGGGGTGCTCGCTCAACACTACCCTCTATATTATGCTCTTTTAAATAAGTATCCAGGCCCCTTTTAAAGGCATCTAATGTATTTGATAGCACCATCTCCTCCGGAAGTGCATTCCATACCTTTATTGTCCTTACTGTAAAGAAACCCTTCCGCTGTTGTAGATTAAATCTCCTTTCCTCAAGTCTAAGCGGGTGGCCCCTTGTCCTGTGTACTGTTCTGTTAATGAACAGGTCTTTTGAAAGCCCTTTATACGGGCCTTGAACATATTTATATAGTGTTATCATATCCCCTCTAAGACGCCGTTTCTCTAGTGTGTACAAGTTTAACTTTTCTAGCCTCTCTTCATAACTAAAACTTTCCATTCCCCTTACTAGTTTTGTAGCCCTCCTCTGCAATTTCTCTAGTTCCATAATGTCCTTCTTCAGAAAGGGCGCCCAGAAGTGAGAGTGACAGAGAGAAATCACGGGTACCGTGATATCATGTCTGGCTGAGAACCCACTCTGATGCTGACTGTGTCTGGCTGAGGGACCCATTCCATTGCTGACTGTTTCTGGCTGTAGTGTCTGCTCCGTTGCTGACTGTATCCGGCTGAAGATCCCGCTCCATTGCTGACTGCTTGTGGCTGTGTTCATCAAACACCGTGACAATAGCATACTCTGCTACTGTGCGGGTGCCCTGCTGGATCATCATCAGTTTTCTTGCGGCAAAGATTGACCGGCCAGGGACATCAAAAATCCTTCGGAAGGCCTCAAAGAATTGAGAGAAATTAGAAGTTATGGGTTTAGCCGTCTCCCACAACGGATTGGCCCATGCCAAAGTTTTGCCGGTCAATAAGGAAATCATGAAGCCTATTTGCTTCTCTCGGATTGAAATGCATGGGGTACCAGTTCCAAAAAATATCCGAGTAGGTTGATGAACCTACGACACAACATGGGATCCCCATCGCATCTTAGGGGAAGTGGTGCGGTACCAGACAACCCTCTATAACACATATTTTCCACCTGAGTGGTTGTTACTGATGCTGATACCGAGGAGGCCATCAGTGGTTGCCCAACTTTGTCCAGATGCACAGTTCGGTCTAGGAGTGTCTGCAACACTACTGACAACTGATCGAGACTTCGTTCCTGCATGCCCATCCTGGACATGATATTCAGTGGCTGCCCACTACTGGTATCAGTACTGTCAGTGTTCATGGCCCTTTCGTACTGTCACGGAGTGACTAGGAAATAACAACACTGACAAGTTGTCACGGTTTTTGATGAACACTCAGACAGACGGTAAGGTTAAAAATAACTTTATTGAGTAAAGTGCATACAAGGAATAAGGCCGCAGGCCCACAATACGAAACAACAAATATATAGCAAGTCAATGAGGCAATGACTGGAATCCGAATAACTGAGATAGGATACTGAGAAAGCTGGAGGTACCTAAGGCAGGCAACCTTCCCCTAGTGGACTTGGTTAAATCAGGCTACTCGACCCGGGACTAACAGCAGGACTGAAGGTGACAGGTAATCCTGGAAGTGGTAATTGGCATGAGACCCAGACCTGGGTGGCACAGAACCCAATAGGCAGCGAGGTAACACTGACCAAGGAACAGGGGTCCCAGGGTGACCAAGGCCACCACTTACAGATAGTAAACCCTAGAACGCTAGGGGTGGATCAAAGGCAGACAATTGGAAGGCCACAAGTGTCACCTCACACGACTGAGTGACAACGCAATTGCTGGATCTAGGCCCAAAGGCCACTGTGACAAGGAATGAAGCTCAGTGTCTCCACACACTACCGAGTGTGTTGTAACGCAAGTGCTGGCCCTAGCCCAAGTATTGCAACAGTGAAGGAGCACATGATACGCCTAGACCGTCTAGGCACTGGACTGGTAAACTGGAGACGCCCAGAGATATACAGGAACTCCCACAGGGAGTGAGCCCAGCAATAGTGCAGAGGAAGACACAGATAGATCTGAGTAAATCAGTCAGCACTTGATAGCACTGTACCGGTACTTCGTGTGTGCACACCACCAAGGGCAGTTAGAGTAAGTGGCTATAGCACAAATGCCAAGCCTACGGTCGACAAGATAAGAATAGCGGCGCACCACAAACAAGGCAACTGGGAATCCTCTGCTTGTAATGCTGGCCAGACTAGGACAACGGAGGAATACAGCCATGGCAACGGAACGAATGCTCAGCCAGGGATGCGTAACGGAAGCACAGACTGGTCAGGAGCAACGGAACAGGCTCAATAGCCAGACAGGTCAGCAATGGAGTGGGTTCTCGGCCAGATCAGTACAGCAATGGAGCGGGTTCTCAGCCAGATCAGTCGGTAACGGAGCAGGTTCTCATCCAGATCAGTTCAGCAACAGAGCGGGTTCTCAGCCAGATCAGTCGGTAACGGAGCGGGTTCTCAGCCAGATCAGTTCAGCAATAGGGCGGGTTCTCAGCCAGATCAGTCGGTAACAGAGCAGTAACACAGGAAGCACAGGAACGTCGTCAGGCAGGCCGGGTCATACACGATAACAGCAACTTAGTAACAAATGTCAGTAACAGATACACCACGAAAGGGCGCCTTGGTATAGACATGACAGGGTATATAAAGGCAAGCCCTGGGTGGACCAAGAATATCAGGCCAATAAGAGGACAGCATTGAAATTAGGCAAAATAACAATGTCGCTGTCAGAGTAGGAACACGGGCACCGTGATACACGTACAGATGAGCTTAAAATAAAACTTTATTTTAAATACAATAGTGGCAACAATGAATGACACAATAGTGGTATCACGGTGCCCGTGATTGCTGCCTTTATATGTCAGTCACCTGTAGGGGGCTCTCCGTTGGCTACTTGCCTTAAGTCCACCCTGCATTGCCTTTTTAAACTGAGCTTGGGCACCCTTTGGTTGCCCTTTCGTGTTGTCTCTATGCGGTTTGTCCTGCATTGAGTTCTGAGCTTCCTGGGCCTTGTTGCTGTTCCTGATTGCCTGTGGTCATCTAGTTCCTGCTTCCTAGATGCCTGGTTCGCTCCACTGTAGCCGGCTGCTGACGCACCGGTAGTGTCTCTGTTTATGCCAGTACGTGGGTACAGATTCGCTCCACTATAACCGGCTGCCGACGCACCGATAGATTCTCGGTTTACTCCAGTACACAGGTACTGGTTCGCTCCACTTATCAGAGGCTGTTCTGTCCTAGACAGCCTGACAGGTTGAAGGTTTACTCCAGTACGCGGGTACTGGTTTTACTCTACTTATCAGAGGCTGTTCTGTCTCATACAGCCTTACAGATTGAAGGTTTACTCCAGTACGCGGGTACTGGTTCGCTCCATTTATCAGAGGCTGTTCAGTCCTAGACAGTCTGACAGATTGAAGGTTTCTCCAGTACGCGGGTACTGGTTTGCTCCACTTATCAGAGGCCGTTCAGTCCTAGACAGCCTGACAGCTTGAAGGTTTACTCCAGTACGTGGGTACTGGTTCGCTCCACTTATCAGAGGCTGTTCAGTCCCAGACAGCCTTACAGATTGAAGGTTTACTCCAGTACGCGGGTACTGGTTTGCTCCACTTATCAGAGGCTGTTCAGTCCTAGACAGCCTGACAGATTGAAGGTTTACTCCAGTACTCAGGTACTGGTTCACTCCACTTATCAGAGGCTGTTCAGTCCCAGACAGCCTTACAGATTGAAGGTTTACTCCAGTACGCGGGTACTGGTTCGCTCCACTTATCAGAGGCTGTTCAGTCCTAGACAGCCTGACAGGTTGAAGGTTTACTCCAGTACGTGGGTACTGGTTCACTCCATTTATCAGAGGCTGTTCAGTCCTAGACAGTCTGACAGACTAAAGGTTTACTCCAGTACGCGGGTACTGGTTCGCTCCATTTATCAGAGGCTGTTCAGTCCTAGACAGCATGACAGACTGAAGGTTTACTCCAGTACGCGGGTACTGGTTCGCTCCCTGTTTAAACCGGTAGCTATTGCGCTATCTCAGTACCGGTTGTGACTGTGGGTCACTGCTGGCATTTGTTCCATTCATGTGTGGCTGATAGTCTATCCATCTTTATATCCAGTGGGCCTTGCTTGTCATCTTAGGTGATTGGTGTCTCCACCTAGCTAGTCACCTCGGCCACCTGTGCTGCCATCATTGCCAGCCGTCTAGGCTGCCTTGCCCGGTATTGGTAAGGCCGGTAGAACCTGATCGTTTCCATTCCTCCTTGGGTTGCCTTACCCGGTATTGGCAAGGCCGGTAAAGCCTCATTACTCGCAGTCTCAGTCCATGGGCTGCCTTGCCCGGTATATTGGCAAGGCCAGTAGAGCCTCTTCTTCATTGCACTAGCCTCCAGGCTGCCCTGCCCGGTATATTGGTAAGGCCGGTAGAACCTGTTATCATCTTGTGCCAACTAAGGTTGCCTTACCCGGTACTGGCAGGCCGGTAGAGCCTGTGTCTCATTCCATGTATCATTACTATGCTACTATGTAAACCGCTCTATATATTGTATGTGTATGCTACCCAATAGGGTTTTCTTTAACTTTTCAATAAAAGTTATGTTTTTACCTAACTCTGTGTCTGAGAGTCATAACAGACCGTGACAAGTTGCAGCAATGAGTAACATACTTTCACGAGACTAGGGAGGAACAGTGAACTCACTCTCCTCACCCTTCACTAGGCTAGTGCAATAGGCCCATGTCTGTACCCAGACAATAGAGTAACTCAGGCAACGGGAGCGAGTAGCTCCAGACACTGGAGCACACAGTTGCTACTCTAACTCCACGAGACCACGTGAGGACAGTGCAAGACACCTTCACTAGGCAGGTGTAGCTAGTATCCGAATGGCCCTAGGAACCTTCACAGACTAGATGGGAGGACAGTGCATGGCACTTCCACAATCTCAGTCGGCAGGAGAATGAAGAGCAACTATACCCTAACGCAAGGGTATATCAAAGGAAAGGTAAACGGCACTTGAGGGCTAGGTGAGGCAACACTCAAACCAGAATGACCATGGGAGGTCAGTAACACGGACTGACCGACAAGGCAACACAAACCTGGAACAACCACAGGAGGTCAGTACACGGACTGACGGACAAGCGCCGCTAGAGGTAGCGAGCGCTGTAATAGGTAGGCACAGGCAGCAAGGATCCCAATAGTAAGCCGAGGCTGGTAACTCAACCAGAACGCAACAGAAGGAGAGTAACTAGAGGCAGGCAGGAGTCAGAGCCAGATCGGGAAGTCAGACAAAGCCAGTGGTCAGAGCCGGATTGGGTAGTCAGACATCGCCAGTGGTTGGAGCCGGATCGGGGAGTCAGACTTCGCCAGTGGTCAGAGCCAGATCGAGTAATCAGACACACATGTAAAAGTTTTATTTAGGAGACCTTTCATTGCTTAATTCTTGTGATATTATCGTAAGGTATCATTTTAAACCAACATCCTATGCCGTCTTGATATACAAAATTAACCATTTGACTGCCAGAGAAGTCAGTCATATAAAAGAGGTTAACTGCAAACTGGGTATTCATTTTAAATAGAACTGTACTTAAAAGAGGTTGGCAAAGTGAATATTATTGACCTAAATATTGTGTTAGATTTATATGTCATAGTGCATGCATTGCAACACTCTATATTATGAAGTACTGGATGAATTCTGGAACAAACCAAATTCACCATAGTGGGAGGGGTGCACACAAAATTTCTACCTATTTTAAAATACACTTTAAAAACTCTGAATGCTCCAGAAAACTCTATTTTATTGTTAAGAAAGGTATTAATAAAATCTCTGAGCATTGAAGGATGTGAAAGCAAAATTTAATTCAAAAGGAAGAATTATCTGTCCCCTTTTCAGGAGCAGATGGTTTGCCCCATACTCTGCAAGCTGTACAGAGTGAAGTAATGGATAAGATCTGGAACATACTAAGTTCACCATAGTGGGAGGGGGCAAATTAAATATCTAATGATTTAAAGTATACTTTCAAAAGTCTGAATACTCCAGATAGCCCTATTTCATTATCAAGAATGGTTTTGTTAACATTTTTATGCTTTCAAGGCAGTGAATGATGAATTTAACTTGAAATAAAATATTATATCTCCCCCTACTCAGTTGCAGATGGTTTGCCCCATACTCTGCAAAGCTTTGGAGTGTAAAGTGCTGGATAAAATCTGGAACAAACCAAATTCACCATAGTGTTAGGGGGGCATATGAAATAACTAATGATTAAAAATATACTTTAAAATGTCTGAGTGCTCCAGATGGCCCTACTTTATGATCAAGAAAAGTTTTGATCAAATTGTGGTGCTTTCCAGGGAGTAAAAGATAATTTTATTTCAAAACAAAATATTATATGTCCCCTACTGTGGTGCAAATGGTTTGCACCAATATTACCCATAATCCATTGCTCCACTGAAAATGAATATTTCTTGAAAAACAATCCACTTAACTGCACTAATTTAACGTGAAACACACTGGTAACACATTTAACCTGCAATGCTTTTGCTATGCATCACGAATACATTGAAGTAATATTTATATCCCTAAGTTTAAAATAAGAAAAAATTTGAAGTATAAATAAAGTTGTCTGTTTTTTTTTTTTTTTGGTTTTTTTTTTTTTTGGTTTTTTTTTAACCTCTATAATCACTAGTTGATTAACATTTTAATTACTCTGAAATATTAGCTTATCTGTAATAAACATTGCACACATGTAAAAGTTTTATTTTGGAGACCTTTCATTGCTTAATTCTTGTGATATTATCATAAGGTATCATTTTAAACCAACATCCTATGCCGTCTTGATATACAAAATTAACCATTTGACTGCCAGAGAAGTCAGTCATATAAAATAGGTTAACTGCAAACTGGGTATTCATTTTAAATAGAACTGTACTTAAAAGAGGTTGGCAAAGTGAATATTATTGACCTAAATATTGTGTTAGATTTATATGTCATAGTGCATGCATTGCAACACTCTATATTATGAAGTACTGGATGAATTCTGGAACAAACCAAATTCACCATAGTGGGAGGGGTGCACACAAAATTTCTACCTATTTTAAAATACACTTTAAAAACTCTGAATGCTCCAGAAAACTCTATTTTATTGTTAAGAAAGGTACTGATAAAATCTCTGAACATTGAAGGATGTGAAAGCAAAATTTAATTCAAAAGGAAGAATTATCTGTCCCCTTTTCAGGAGCAGATGGTTTGCCCCATACTCTGCAAGCTGTACAGAGTGAAGTAATGGATAAGATCTGGAACATACTAAGTTCACCATAGTGGGAGGGGGCAAATTAAATATCTAATGATTTAAAATATACTTTCAAAAGTCTGAATACTCCAGATAGCCCTATTTCATTATCAAGAATGGTTTTGATAACATTTTTATGCTTTCAAGGCAGTGAAAGATGAATTTAACTTGAAATAAAATATTATATCTCCCCCTACTCAGTTGCAGATGGTTTGCCCCATACTCTGCAAAGCTTTGGAGTGTAAAGTGCTGGATAAAATCTGGAACAAACCAAATTCACCATAGTGTTAGGGGGGCATATGAAATAACTAATGATTAAAAATATACTTTAAAATGTCTGAGTGCTCCAGATGGCCCTACTTTATGATCAAGAAAAGTTTTGATCAAATTGTGGTGCTTTCCAGGGAGTAAAAGATAATTTTATTTCAAAACAAAATATTATATGTCCCCTACTGTGGTGCAAATGGTTTGCACCAATATTACCCATAATCCATTGCTCCACTGAAAATGAATATTTCTTGAAAAACAATCCACTTAACTGCACTAATTTAACGTGAAACACACTGGTAACACATTTAACCTGCAATGCTTTTGCTATGCATCACGAATACATTGAAGTAATATTTATATCCCTAAGTTTAAAATAAGAAAAAATTTGAAGTATAAATAAAGTTGTCTGTTTTTTTTTTTTTTTGGTTTTTTTTTTTTTTGGTTTTTTTTTAACCTCTATAATCACTAGTTGATTAACATTTTAATTACTCTGAAATATTAGCTTATCTGTAATAAACATTGCACACATGTAAAAGTTTTATTTAGGAGACCTTTCATTGCTTAATTCTTGTGATATTATCATAAGGTATCATTTTAAACCAACATCCTATGCCGTCTTGATATACAAAATTAACCATTTGACTGCCAGAGAAGTCAGTCATATAAAATAGGTTAACTGCAAACTGGGTATTCATTTTAAATAGAACTGTACTTAAAAGAGGTTGGCAAAGTGAATATTATTGACCTAAATATTGTGTTAGATTTATATGTCATAGTGCATGCATTGCAACACTCTATATTATGAAGTACTGGATGAATTCTGGAACAAACCAAATTCACCATAGTGGGAGGGATGCACACAAAATTTCTACCTATTTTAAAATGCACTTTAAAAACTCTGAATGCTCCAGAAAACTCTATTTTATTGTTAAGAAAGGTATTGATAAAATCTCTGAGCACTGAAGGATGTGAAAGCAAAATTTAATTCAAAAGGAAGAATTATCTGTCCCCTTTTCAGGAGCAGATGGTTTGCCCCATACTCTGCAAGCTGTACAGAGTGAAGTAATGGATAAGATCTGGAACATACTAAGTTCACCATAGTGGGAGGGGGCAAATTAAATATCTAATGATTTAAAATATACTTTCAAAAGTCTGAATACTCCAGATAGCCCTATTTCATTATCAAGAATGGTTTTGATAACATTTTTATGCTTTCAAGGCAGTGAAAGATGAATTTAACTTGAAATAAAATATTATATCTCCCCCTACTCAGTTGCAGATGGTTTGCCCCATACTCTGCAAAGCTTTGGAGTGTAAAGTGCTGGATAAAATCTGGAACAAACCAAATTCACCATAGTGTTAGGGGGGGCATATGAAATAACTAATGATTAAAAATATACTTTAAAAAGTCTGAGTGCTCCAGATGGCCCTATTTTATGATCAAGAAAAGTTTTGATAAAATTGTGGTGCTTTCCAGGGAGTAAAAGATAATTTTATTTCAAAACAAAGTATTATATGTCCCCTACTGTGGTGCAAATGGTTTGCACCAATATTACCCATAATCCATTGCTCCATTGAAAATGAATATTTCTTGAAAAAAAAATCCACTTAACTACACTAATTTAATGTGAAACACACTGGTAACACATTTAACCTGCAATGCTTTTGCTATGCATCACGAATACATTGAAGTAATATTTATATCCCTAAGTTTAAAATAAGAAAAAATTTGAAGTATAAATAAAGTTGTCTGTTTTTTTTTAAACTCTATAATCACTAGTTGATTAACATTTTAATTGCTCTGAAATATTAGCTTATCTGTAATAAACATTACACACATGTAAAAGTTTTATTTAGGATACCTTTCATTGCTTAATTCTTGTGATATTATCATAAGGTATCATTTTAAACCAACATCCTATGCCGTCTTGATATACAAAATTAACCATTTGACTGCCAGAGAAGTCAGTCATATAAAAGAGGTTAACTGCAAACTGGGTATTCATTTTAAATAGAACTGTACTTAAAAGAGGTTGGCAAAGTGAATATTATTGACCTAAATATTGTGTTAGATTTATATGTCATAGTGCATGCATTGCAACACTCTATATTATTGTCAGGTCTCTCGCCGTCCTTGCCAGTAGCTCTACTGGCTTCAGGACGGCTGGGCGCATGCGCGCATCCTCGCGCATGCGCAGTAGCAAGGCCTGACGTCGGTCGTCGCACCGACGTCATTCCTGGGGCGCCCGGCGTTCCATTTAAATCTGGCGGCAACCGGGACTCGGCGCTCAGTTGTTGCTTGAGTCCCGGGCGGTCTACTTGCCGCAGTCTCGCTTCCCAGCCCTTCCTGCTTCCAGGCTCTGCATACCTCAGACCAGCCTTCTCCTGCAGTCCTCCAGGCCAGCCAGCTTTCTCCTGGGGTCTTCCAGACCAGCCTTCTCCTGCAGTCCTCCAGGCCAGCCAGCTTTCTCCTGGGGTCTTCCAGACCAGCCTTCTCCTGCAGTCCTCCAGGCCAGCCACTCTACAGACCTTCCTCTTGGACCTTGTATGGGATCTCAGGTACTGACCTCTGGCTTGTTACACTGGACTTGCATTATCTCAACCTGTACTGACCTCTGGCTTGTTACACTGGACTTGCATTATCTCAACCTGTATTGACCTCTGACTTGTTACACTGGACTTGCATTATCTCAACCTGTATTGACCTCTGGCTTGTTACACTGGACTTGCATTATCTCAACCTGTATTGACCTCTGGCTTGTTACACTGGACTTGCATCATCTCAGCCTGCCCTGACCTCTGGCTTGTTACACTGGACTTGCATCATCTCAGCTTGCCCTGACATCTGGCTTGTTACACTGGACTTGCATCATCTCAGCCTGCCCTGACCTCTGGCTTGTTACACTGGACTTGCATCATCTCAGCCTGCCCTGACCTCTGGCTTGTTACACTGGACTTGCATCATCTCAGCCTGCCCTGAACTCTGGCTTGTTACACTGGACTTGCATCATCTCAGCCTGCCCTGACCTCTGGCTTGTTACACTGGACTTGCATCATATCAGCCTACCCTGACCTCTGGCTTGTTACACTGGACTTGCATTATCTAAATAAAGCTACCCTTGGCCTATCTTCTGTTTCCCTGCATTCTGGGTTCCTTATTCGCTTATCTTAGATTATATAGCTTCCTGCTAATCTCTGGGTGGCTCCTCCCACCCAGAGATAGGCTTCAGTAAGCTTACATCCTTACAGTTATGAAGTACTGGATGAATTCTGGAACAAACCAAATTCACCATAGTGGGAGGGGTGCACACAAAATTTCTACCTATTTTAAAATACACTTTAAAAACTCTGAATGCTCCAGAAAACTCTATTTTATTGTTAAGAAAGGTATTGATAAAATCTCTGAGCACTGAAGGATGTGAAAGCAAAATTTAATTCAAAAGGAAGAATTATCTGTCCCCTTTTCAGGAGCAGATGGTTTGCCCCATACTCTGCAAGCTGTACAGAGTGAAGTAATGGATAAGATCTGGAACATACTAAGTTCACCATAGTGGGAGGGGGCAAATTAAATATCTAATGATTTAAAATATACTTTCAAAAGTCTGAATACTCCAGATAGCCCTATTTCATTATCAAGAATGGTTTTGATAACATTTTTATGCTTTCAAGGCAGTGAAAGATGAATTTAACTTGAAATAAAATATTATATCTCCCCTTACTCAGTTGCAGATGGTTTGCCCCATACTCTGCAAAGCTTTGGAGTGTAAAGTGCTGGATAAAATCTGGAACAAACCAAATTCACCATAGTGTTAGGGGGGGCATATGAAATAACTAATGATTAAAAATATACTTTAAAAAGTCTGAGTGCTCCAGATGGCCCTATTTTATGATCAAGAAAAGTTTTGATAAGATTGTGGTGCTTTCCAGTGAGTAAAAGATAATTTTATTTCAAAACAAAGTATTATATGTCCCCTACTGTGGTGCAAATGGTTTGCACCAATATTACCCATAATCCATTGCTCCATTGAAAATGAATATTTCTTGAAAAACAATCCACTTAACTACACTAATTTAGTGTGAAACACACTGGTAACACATTTAACCTGCAATGCTTTTGCTATGCATCATGAATACATTGAAGTAATATTGATATCCCTAAGTTTAAAATAAGAAAAAATTTGAAGTATGAATAAAGTTGTCTGGTTTTTTTTTTTGTTTTTTTTTTAAACTCTATAATCACTAGTTGATTAACATTTTAATTGCTCTGAAATATTAGCTTATCTGTAATAAACATTACACACATGTAAAAGTTTTATTTAGGAGACCTTTCATTGCTTAATTCTTGTCATATTATCATAAGGTATCATTTTAAACCAACATCCTATGCCGTCTTGATATACAAAATTAACCATTTGACTGCCAGAGAAGTCAGTCATATAAAAGAGGTTAACTGCAAACTGGGTATTCATTTTAAATAGAACTGTACTTAAAAGAGGTTGGCAAAGTGAATATTATTGACCTAAATATTGTGTTAGATTTATATGTCATAGTGCATGCATTGCAACACTCTATATTATGAAGTACTGGATGAATTCTGGAACAAACCAAATTCACCATAGTGGGAGGGGTGCACACAAAATTTCTACCTATTTTAAAATACACTTTAAAAACTCTGAATGCTCCAGAAAACTCTATTTTATTGTTAAGAAAGGTATTGATAAAATCTCTGTGCACTGAAGGATGTGAAAGCAAAATTTAATTCAAAAGGAAGAATTATCTGTCCCCTTTTCAGGAGCAGATGGTTTGCCCCATACTCTGCAAGCTGTACAGAGTGAAGTAATGGATAAGATCTGGAACATACTAAGTTCACCATAGTGGGAGGGGGCAAATTAAATATCTAATGATTTAAAATATACTTTCAAAAGTCTGAATACTCCAGATAGCCCTATTTCATTATCAAGAATGGTTTTGATAACATTTTTATGCTTTCAAGGCAGTGAAAGATGAATTTAACTTGAAATAAAATATTATATCTCCCCCTACTCAGTTGCAGATGGTTTGCCCCATACTCTGCAAAGCTTTGGAGTGTAAAGTGCTGGATAAAATCTGGAACAAACCAAATTCACCATAGTGTTAGGGGGGGCATATGAAATAACTAATGATTAAAAATATACTTTAAAAAGTCTGAGTGCTCCAGATGGCCCTATTTTATAATCAAGAAAAGTTTTGATAAAATTGTGGTGCTTTCCAGGGAGTAAAAGATAATTTTATTTCAAAACAAAGTATTATATGTCCCCTACTGTGGTGCAAATGGTTTGCACCAATATTACCCATAATCCATTGCTCCATTGAAAATGAATATTTCTTGAAAAACAATCCACTTAACTACACTAATTTAACATGAAACACTCTGGTAACACATTTAACCTGCAATGCTTTTGCTATGCATCACGAATACATTGAAGTAATATTTATATCCCTAAGTTTAAAATAATAAAAAATTTGAAGTATAAATAAAGTTGTTTTTTTTTTTTGTTTTTTTTTTTTTTTTTGAAACGCTATAATCACTAGTTGATTAACATTTTAATTGCTCTGAAATATTAGCTTATCTGTAATAAACATTACACACATGTAAAAGTTTTATTTAGGAGACCTTTCATTGCTTAATTTTTGTCATATTATCATAAGGTATCATTTTAAACCAACATCCTATGCCGTCTTGATATACAAAATTAACCATTTGACTGCCAGAGAAGTCAGTCATATAAAAGAGGTTAACTGCAAACTGGGTATTCATTTTAAATAGAACTGTACTTAAAAGAGGTTGGCAAAGTGAATATTATTGACCTATATATTGTGTTAGATTTATATGTCATAGTGCATGCATTGCAACACTCTATATTATGAAGTACTGGATGAATTCTGGAACAAACCAAATTCACCATAGTGGGAGGGATGCACACAAAATTTCTACCTATTTTAAAATGCACTTTAAAAACTCTGAATGCTCCAGAAAACTCTATTTTATTGTTAAGAAAGGTATTGATAAAATCTCTGAGCACTGAAGGATGTGAAAGCAAAATTTAATTAAAAAGGAAGAATTATCTGTCCCCTTTTCAGGAGCAGATGGTTTGCCCCATACTCTGCAAGCTGTACAGAGTGAAGTAATGGATAAGATCTGGAACATACTAAGTTCACCATAGTGAGAGGGGGCAAATTAAATATCTAATGATTTAAAATATACTTTCAAAAGTCTGAATACTCCAGATAGCCCTATTTCATTATCAAGAATGGTTTTGATAACATTTTTATGCTTTCAAGGCAGTGAAAGATGAATTTAACTTGAAATAAAATATTATATCTCCCCCTACTCAGTTGCAGATGGTTTGCCCCATACTCTGCAAAGCTTTGGAGTGTAAAGTGCTGGATAAAATCTGGAACAAACCAAATTCACCATAGTGTTAGGGGGAGCATATGAAATAACTAATGATTAAAAATATACCTTAAAAAGTCTGAGTGCTCCAGATGGCCATGTTTTATAATCAAGAAAAGTTTTGATAAAATTGTGGTGCTTTCCAGGGAGTAAAAGATAATTTTATTTCAAAACAAAGTATTATATGTCCCATACTGTGGTGCAAATGGTTTGCACCAATATTACCCATAATCCATTGCTCCATTGAAAATGAATATTTCTTGAAAAACAATCCACTTAACTACACTAATTTAACGTGAAACACACTGGTAACACATTTAACTTGCAATGCTTTTGCTATACATCACGAATACATTGAAGTAATATTTATATCCCTAAGTTTAAAATAAGGAAAAATTTGAAGTATAAATAAAGTTGTTTTTTTGTTTTGGTTTTGTTTTTTTTTTTTGTTTTTTTTGAAACGCTATAATCACTAGTTGATTAACATTTTTATTGCTCTGAAATATTAGCTTATCTGTAATAAACATTACACACATGTAAAAGTTCTATTTAGGAGACCTTTCATTGCTTAATTCTTGTCATATTATCATAAGGTATCATTTTAAACCAAAATCCTATGCCGTCTTGATATACAAAATTAACCATTTGACTGCCAGAGAAGTCAGTCATATAAAAGAGGTTAACTGCAAACTGGGTATTCATTTTAAATAGAACTGTACTTAAAAGATGTTGGCAAAGTGAATATTATTGACCTAAATATTGTGTTAGATTTATATGTCATAGTGCATGCATTGCAACACTCTATATTATGAAGTACTGGATGAATTCTGGAACAAACCAAATTCACCATAGTGGGAGGGGTGCACAAAAAATTTCTACCTATTTTAAAATGCACTTTAAAAACTCTGAATGCTCTAGAAAACTCTATTTTATTGTTAAGAAAGGTATTGATAAAATCTCTGAGCACTGAAGGATGTGAAAGCAAAATTTAATTCAAAAGGAAGAATTATCTGTCCCCTTTTCAGGAGCAGATAGTTTGCCCCATACTCTGCAAGCTGTACAGAGTGAAGTAATGGATAAGATCTGGAACATACTAAGTTCACCATAGCAGGAGGGGGCAAATTAAATATCTAATGATTTAAAGTATACTTTCAAAAGTCTGAATACTCCAGATAGCCCTATTTCATTATCAAGAATGGTTTTGATAACATTTTTATGCTTTCAACGCAGTGAAAGATGAATTTAACTTGAAATAAAATATTATATCTCCCCCTACTCAGTTGCAGATGGTTTGCCCCATACTCTGCAAAGCTTTGGAGTGTAAAGTGCTGGATACAGTCTGGAACAAACCAAATTCACCATAGTGTTAGGGGGGGCATATGAAATAACTAATGATTAAAAATATACTTTAAAAAGTCTGAGTGCTCCAGATGGCCCTATTTTATAATCAAGAAAAGTTTTGATAAAATTGTGGTGCTTTCCAGAGAGTAAAAGATAATTTTATTTCAAAACAAACTATTATATGTCCCCTTCTGTGGTGCAAATGGTTTGCACCAATATTACCCATAATCCATTGCTCCATTGAAAATGAATATTTCTTGAAAAACAATCCACTTAACTACACTAATTTAACGTGAAACACACTGGTAACACATTTAACCTGCAATGATTTTGCTATGCATCACGAATACATTGAAGTAATATTTATATCCCTAAGTTTAAAATAACAAAAAATTTGAAGTATAAATAAAGTTGTTGTTTTTTTTTTTTTTTTTTTTTTTTTTGAAACG